>OMKI01047663.1:0-11502 GCA_900302315.1 Phycis blennoides
CAAGGGAACGGCGTCAACTTGCTGAAGGGAACGCCGCAGTCCACTCTACAGTGCATGATATACGCACAGGTGGGACTGGATCAGTCGTGCACACAGACGCACACAGACGACAACCGTGCGCACACGCAGATAGGCAGACAGACAAGACTGATGCATGCATGCACACACACACACACACATACATACACACACACACACACACTCTTAGATATATATACATATATATATACACACACACACACACACACACACACACGGTTGGCAGACAATGGTTGCGAATGCAGGTTGCCAAGTTACACAAACACAAATCACACACACACCGCACACACACACACACACACACACACACCCGATAAGCCCGTCGTCTACCATTACGCAGATGTTTTCGATCAAACACACCCATGCGCACAAACACACGCACACGCACACACACACACACACTCGCCGTCTCACGCGACAGAGGAATCGCCACGGGCTTATTGACGCTTACTACAGCGCTGAAACACGGTGAGACGACAACATAACGTGTAGTAAAAGTAAATTAATGCTGGTTTCAATTGGCACGATTTGACGTTGCTTTCGGCGCGGGGGGAACGCCGCGGACGCAGAGACCGGAATGTGCACGTGTGCGATTGCAGGGGATGGAAGGAAGGAATACCAATCCAAATGGAAATATAATTATTATGACACGCCATCACGGTGCATTTCACATCGGCACGCCGAATACCATCGCATACACGCGTATGAATTCAGTGTACAGAGATTACCACCACCCAAGCCCACCGCGGCCAGACTACTTTGATCAGACTGCGGTGATTTGGTTGAAAGACGCAGACAAAAGGCCGACGCGAGGGAATGTGACTCGTTTCAATGTAGTTGACCTTTGAAAAACGCGCACGCGACACGATTGGACCGGCGGCGGCGGCGGCTGCGACGCGGCACGCCGTTGCATCGCCGGGTTCACACCGAGACGTCTGTCAGCCCGGCGAGAGCTCTCGCCAGGAGAGACGGCTCTTTACAGGAAGACACCGGGGGGGGGGGGGGGGGGGGGGGGGGGGGGGTCTCAGAAAGCTTTCAAGCGTGGGCTATGTGTTCAGCAAGGCCTGGTGGGCTGCTCATGTGGACGGCTAGGATATTAGCATGGGAACAAGCACTCATCTTTAAGTGGTTGAGTCCACGCCAGCCCTCACACCTACTGCATATCCTCAAGATGGCCGCCCAGAGCTCGGTACTCTAGAGAACAAGTTACAACAAATAAAAGCTTTGACTAAAAATGTATTTGTCCCCCAATGTCGGCATCCGTGCAACTGATTGTGGTTTGCTCTTTACATCATGTCCACTGCAAGGAATGCACACAAACATATCTATACCTGTCTCTGTATTTCAAGCACATTCTGTACAGATGTATGTTGCCAATGTGTACTTTGATAATAACGATAATAACAGACTCAACCAGAGCAACCTAACTCCAGGAAGCTAAAGGATGGAATATTTAATGGTACACGCTGAACTGAGTTTCATCTCTTTTAGAATAGAGAGATGATTAGTGTTCTTTGCCCTCTAGTCCTCTGCAAGCCCAAGTTTGAATGAGCAAACTTTGGCCACATTAAATAATAGAAAAGCAATCTTGCAGATACCAGTCGATATTACAGATACAAAAGCATTCCCGCATTAGAGTCTATCCGCATTGTTTATACTGGATACGTATGTTACATGTAACAAGGTTAGAAAACATGGTTAGTTTAAAAAAGGTGTGTGTTCCTTGTGGGCCGTGAGCACCCCCTAGTGGAGGCATACACATTACATAGCTTATATTCCTATGGCTTGCACTCCACACTCACTCCAGTTGTGGTTGTAACTAGTTTGTTCAGCGCTATAACTTTTTGTGTAGCTACCCCAAATGCGATTGTACACTTTGATTGTTCTCGACCTCACTCGAAGGTCTGCTTGAGCTATTAAATGTAAATACACATTGCGGTTGCAAAATTGGCTTCCGTATGTTAGTGTGTCGCAATGGCGTACTGTTTCGTAATGACGTGGCAAAAACGAATAAGCCCTTGCTCATCATTACATCTGACAGGGATTCACAGGGCACAGACACGGCCAAGTAGGTATACCTGTTCTTTGTCACCCGACGGTCGGATTGACCCAGCGCCATGACGAGGGGGAGGACCAAACGGTTCACGGTGACAGTCTGACCCGTCACGCATCACAGAGGGGGTTCATGGGTAATGGCGGCTGCCATTTGGTTCCACACCGCGGGACACTGTGTCACACTGATCCATGACGGCTGTAATTGCACGAGAGTGATGCAATTTGCGGTACACTACGAGAACACAACTAGCTTCCAGGTCAACATGTTCACATTTCGACTCGTTTAATATGAGTCCATGTTTGTTTCATGAGTCATGTTGCCCTGGTTAAAAATGAAGTATTGAAGAACAAAAAGGTCTGCAAGTTTGAAATATATACAAATAAGTGCTTTTGAATACCAAACATACATTATCATTTGATTATATGGTCAGGCATCACTTTAAAGATATACTAATATTTTAACCATTCGTTGTCATGCCGGCCCCCTCCGCTTTCTCTCGTTGTGAGCTAATTCTAAGCTAATTCTTCCATTTCTGCCATGCCACACTTTGTGTCGATTTAAGCTGGTCGCTTGGATCCAGTGTTATCCATGCTCCTGTGCGTGAGTGTAGCGCCCTCCTATACTGCCGTTTAATTGCACTTAGGCATGTCAATCAAAAGAATGTCTGGCAGGCTGTACACCAAAACAAAAGTCCTAAAATAGCCCAATGTGGCAGGAGGGCTGGAGAGTGGCTGAGGCTACAGCAGTGGTCGGTGGTATAATCCTTCTGGTAGCAGGCCCGAAAAAGTTGAAATATTAAATAGTCCAGCCTTTGAAAAAGGAAACGTTCATTGTTTACATTTAGGGTTCCCTTCCCATAGCAAACTGTCAATGTGTACCAAATGTGCACATAATGATGACAGTTGGCCTGCAGTGGTGTGAAATCTGTGCAAAGGGATAGATCAATTGGAGTTTCACTGGGGAACAGAGGATATAACAAGTACGAAAAGGATACAATCAGTGATTATGCTTCAATTTGAATCTTGATGAGTGGTCCTAATTCCTGTTTTATACTCAAACGGCAAATTCTCAATTCTTTACCCACAACAATAGAAAATCTAACCATTGCTTTCTCAATTAATATTTCATCTTAGAACAATGAACCAATATATCCATTTATTACTGAGGGTAGCAGGGCCATTGACTAAATAGCAAACACCAGAACCAGAAACTAAACGCTGACCTAATCCAAACAGGAAACCCTAACCCGAAATCAAACCCTAGAACCAAAAACCAAACCCCAAAACCTCACCCTGAGAGGAAACTCTAACCTTAAAACCCAAAAACCAACAAACCCTCACCCGAGTACCTTAGTTGGCGTAAGGTATATAAAAACACTTTGAATTGGGTGCCAACCCACCAGCCACACACATTTATTTGCACACTATATCCTGTTTCATGTGGCTTTGCCAGGAAACAGGGGGGGGGAACCCCATGGGGGAACCAATGAAAACACAGCATGATCTCCAGTCCTCACCCCCACCCCTCCCCACCCAGAACCCGAGAAGTCCCTCCATCCAATCCCAGCACAGTGAGACTGTGCAGGGCCCGGGCCGCTCCACCAATCAGAGCGGCCTGTCACAGCGTGGGGAGGGTCTCCCCGCCCCTCTCTGGCCTCACCAGCCATGGGTGGCGTGCGTCTCACACCTTCACGTTCATTCCTCACTCACGCCTGTTCCAAGTGTGAACGCAAACATATCCACAAAGAATCTTCGTTTTTGGCACATTTGCGCGGCTATTGACACTGATTAAAATCGCCGGTGTTGGCACTGGGCTGCTGCGACAGCACTCAGCGAGCTGTGGGAGAGGGGGAGCTACACATAACGTATCAACCGCGGTGGCCTAGGGGTGTATTTCATCTCTCAGTGGCTCAGTTTATAGACGTGTTCACACGAGGTCGCGGTGTGTCGTGTGGCGGTACGGTCTCGGAAACCGGTGTTTTTTTTAGGGGAGGCTGAACGAAACAATAACATTGCTTTTTCGTTTTTTCCTCGTTCACTGATGTACTCGGACAAAAAGTAACAACGCCCCGTCACAAACGCTTGAGAAATGAGATGAGTTGGAAGCTACGAACATACTTCGTATTTATATACAGTATGTGTACACTATTATATATATATATATATATATATATATATATATATATATATATATATATATATATATATATACACAGTATATCATACATAGCATAATATAGCATATGTGCCAATGTAATGTTGAATGCATTTTTTTTTTTTTATATTAAAAAAATAAATAAATTTCTTCTTGTGTTTCTTGATGTGTCTCTCTCTGTGTGGACGTGTAATTAAACCCTTGGCTTTGGGGCCGCACCCCAAACAGAGCTGGTCGATGGGGCGGCCTTCACATGCTATTGAGCACAGATGGCAAATTGTTTTCTAGGAAGCATCGGTCTTCCCTTTTTCGCTCTATCACTGTCTGCATGTGTCTAGGAGGTGGTAGTGTGGGAGGTGGTGGTGTAGGACGTGGTGGTGGTGGTGGTGGTGGTGGTGACGTAGGAGGCAGTGGGCGTGTAGGAGGCGGTATGGGTGGTGGAGGTGGTGATGTAGGAGGCAGTGGGAGTGTAGGAGGCGGTATGGGTGGTGGTGCTGTAGGTGTAGGAGGAGGTGGTGTAGGAAGGGCTGGGGGTGGTGTGGGAGGAGGAGGTGGCGGAGGAGGGGATGGATCTGGGCCTAGGCGAGCAGCAGATTACACAAAATGGCTAAATCAATTCCACACTGATACTGAGAAACAGATTAGAGAGCAGTGGGCTCCTATTTTTGTGGGGGTGGTGGTGGTGGTGGTGGTGGTGGTGGTGGTGGTGGAGGTGGTGGTGGTGGTGGAGGTGGTGGGGACGGGCGGGGACGGGCGGGGAGTTGTTCAAGCATATCTCAAAACCCGATAACCAATATAGGCTTTATTATCTGGAGGAAACGCCATACATTCTAGAATTGAGCACATCACACAATGGGGTTTGGCTGAACGTCTTCTCAACATCTCACAGGGAGGGGCACTGAACTCTCACCTCGCTTTCTTCCATATTAATAAATGAGGACAGACAGAGCGTGTCCCTGTGTGCTCATATCCTATGCCAACTGGCTGGTGTTGTATCAGTCAGGCTGGGCATCAACAGCAATATCTATGTTAAAAAAAATATCTACGGGTTAATAAAGAACCATTTCATTGAAAGAAACATTCTAACATCTAATATCATCTGACATGCTAAGATGTATTCATATTGAATTGCTGAACCTAGCCTTATTAGCTTAGAATGGTAGTGTTGACAGTGAAAACTAAAAGGGTGTGACACCAAGCATTTTGGGAAACTTGAGGGGGCTGGGGGGGATAATATACTATCATCTACTACCATCATTTCGAGACTAAAGGATTGGGATTCACGCAATATGAACACGGGCCATTTATTACTTGGACGACTGTGATTGGCTCATTTCTCAGCTCAGGGCTCAACCCCTAGCGTGTGACAGGGGAGGGTGGAGCGGTGTGTGTGTGTGCGTGTGCGTGCGTGTGCGTGCGTGCGCGTGCGTTTGCGTGTGTGTAACCAAGTCGGGAGTTTATTTTTTTGACATCACGTTTATTGTTATTGTTCGAACAAAGAACAATAAAATGCAATAAACATGGGGAATTCAATGTGCACTTTCACATACGTTTGTTTTCCACGGTTTACGCAATATAGATGGCAAATGGAGGGCAAGGTTCCGGCAAAGCAGTTTCAAGAAACCTATCAGCCAGGCTAGATTTAGCCCAAGCAGGACTAAATCTGAATACATATTTGGCCAACGCTCGCTTGCTGACACCACGGGTAGCCAGACAACAAACTGGACACACTAACGCACGAATACACAAAACTAATACAAAAGAGAACGGCGAGTTACAAGTGAAGCCCCCGTTCGTTATCTGCCGTTTCGAGCTCCCCCTCCCTATAGGCCTGGCTGTAGGCCCGCATTTCTACACTGCAAAGATTATTTTTTTTTCTTCTTCGCTCGGCGCCTTAGAAGAGAGATAAAGGACAAAACACAGAACGCATTAGCAAGCATCACAATGTGGGGGGGGGGGGGGGGGGGGGGGGGGGGGGAAGAGAGAGAGAGAAAAAAAAAACACACAACACAGGGAGGAGGAGAGGGTGAAAGATAGAGGAGGAAAAAGCAGAAAAGCAGTGTGGTGGTGGTGGAGGAGGGGGTGAGGGGTGGGTGACGGTGAGGGGGGGGGGGGGGGGGGGGGGGGGGGGGGGGGGGGGGGGGGGGGGGGGGGGGGGGAGACAGCGGTTCTCCGTGGCCCTGCTGGGAAGCCACTGCTAATTTCATGCTCTGCATTTTATTGTCATGCCTCAGTGATTGCAGCGGGCCTGCCGCGCACGCCCCCAAAAAACGTTTCCTCGACACGAGCGCACGGACTCGCCGCGGATCGCCACGCTACCTTTCGCACGTACGCACGCGCACGCACGCGCGCGCACACACACACGTAGACACGCGCGCGCACGCGCACACCTCCATGCACGCGCGCGCACACACACACACACACACACACACACGCGCGCGCAGTATGAGACGAGCTGGCCACTGCAGCATCCACAGTCAGTGGAGGTCCTTAGAGATGGCTCTGAAAATCTGTTATCTGACGCTATGTGTATTGTTAAAACAGAAACAATAACAAAAAAAACTGTATATAAATCATAATAGAAATATAAGCTTAAGATTATAAGATACCCATTTTGAAAAAGAACAGCTTGAAATGAAAATACAATTGATTGTGGTGTGCATGTGGAATTAAATGGCTGTTTAGGGCAGGGGAAAAGTGCCTGCATCTACATCTGCGCAGGGCTTTCTCTCGCTCCGCTTCTTGCGTTGACTTTCTGTTCACTTGGTGACAATCAGGGCTGCCTGAAATGGCCTTATGTAACGCGACTGAAAGCGTAATTCTCCACTCAGACTCGACTGGCCACTCTGCCAGGAGCATACAGTACGGGTGATTAGGACACAGCGCAAGGCCCGGGTGAACGCAAACGGGGCTTTGGTTTGGTTTCCTTGGGTAGTATTAGTGGATCCTTAACGTTGAATTACCCGATCAGATGTATTCAATCTACTCGGGCCGGTTGGGGGTTATTCGAAAGACACCAACTTGTTTCTTGAGCCCTAAAACCCCCCGCTCCGATCTTTCCAAACATAAGTATTTCCGTGTTATGCATTTTTTTTTTTTTTTTTTTGGTCATTTTCCAGCCAACCTGGCCGATACTTATTAAACCACGGAGATCATGGAGTCCTCCGTGGGTCCTCCGCTGGGGACCGTGGCCGTGAGGTTGAGGGATTGCCAGACATCACAGACATCGGCGTGTGTAAAACGTTGTGTACACAAGGCATCAAACCTCTGTCGACCACTCGGCAAGCCACGGTGGGTGGGAACTAAATCGAGAGCGAGTTCACCACCGGCAGAAAGGATTACCCATGGCCGTTATCCCTCTGGAAACTGTCGATATCCAAATAAAACACTCACTGCCATCCTCGTTGATGCCTTTTGTAGTCCATTTCATCATTCTTTAATCACAACACTGGCAAAAGCTGGCCTCCTAGCTTTACTCATATTTTAAATCAAAAGGTTTTCCTGAGGTATACAGGCACCAGCTCCCCATGTCCCGCTTTTAACGTTGACGGTAACATAAGCAAATCATTTCTTGATCAAAACTCTTTGTTCATTTAAATAGAAAATGTCCCTTTATCAAAAACGGAAATGGGGTAATGCATATGCAGACTTTGTGTGCCTTATCTACTCTGATACTGGAGCATTCAGAGTGACATCATTGATCAGGTTTTCAAGGGACTGAATTAGCAGTAATATATTAGCTTAATGGGCCATGCCATGAAATACCTATGGTATCTCCACAATCACACACATAAATAAACACAAAATAAAGACAAGGGTGGGTAAAATTTCGGGCCCCAAAATCACTTTTAAAAAACGTGACTTGTGAAATGAAACGAAATTGAAATTCAGGATTGGGTAAACATTTGTTTTCGTCCAAAATCTATAAAGGACTCAAAACTACTACTACTAACTACCTTTGACAAATTAGTCACGTTAATTACACTCTAGTGAATAACACACTTTGCCATGATTTCAATTGTTCAGGCTAAAGGATGTCCTCTTCAACACGTATGATTGGCTCACACACAATCACTTATTACAGGGAAACTGCCAGCTGCTACTTGACTCACAAGTGCCCCCTGCTGGCAGGACACGGGACAGCAGGAAAAGGGAGGAGGAACGTCTGTCCCATAATTTGCCCACCGGGAAAACTGGGTGGTGTCAACGTTGCTCCTACTCCAACAGGCGGCAAAAATGCCAATGTTAACCCCCCCCCCCCCACACACACACACACACACACACACACACACACACACACACACACACAACTCTGGTGTGTCCTCAAGGACAGATCTTGCCACCCCCAGGTATTTACATACGTCCCTCAGAACACTTTGAGCAATGAGCACCGACGACGGTGGAACTTATCCACGCAAGGGAGGACCCGCCTCCTAACCTCTTGCCTCCCTCATGCGTGAGGCAGGCAGTGACGCTGTGGTGGTGGGGAAGTGGGTGGTCAGTGCTGCCCTCTAGTGGTGGAATACAACAATTGCAAATCTCTATAGAATTGGGCCATTTGAAGAATCATCACATCTAACCATTGATATGACGCATCAATATAAAACAATATAAACAGACAAACACTCACTTATTAGGCTTCAGGATAAGACGTAAAGCAACCAATAAAACAATGCTCCGCGTGAATATATAACCCTTGCTTTCTTTGTTGGTCTTAATGTAGATTATTTCAAAGATACCAGCCAGAAGAAAAGAGGAGCGCGTGGTCATCAGCACTCTGACTCTGTGGAGCAAAACAAAGATAGACAGCCGCAGACAGGACAGCACCACCAGCGCCTGTACCTCCAGTCCTCCATTGTACTCACTCAACCAAAGGACCAGAGGTGTGCGCAAAGTGCGAAGAGACCTATTGACCCTGGTCCCAGCCCTGCCCTGCCCACCAACATCGTGTTGCCCCGGTACGGCTGACAGTCTCTACAGTAACAGGCGGCGTGTGGTTACACCTCTAAGAGCCATCGCTTTCTCGGAACAGGCTGTTGACGTGCCGTGAGAAGGCTTTTCCCGTCTGATGTGATCCTTTCAAAATAAAGGTTAGGGCTGGGGGGAGGGATAATAATAATAATTATAATAATACATTTTATTTGATGGCGCCTTTCAAGTCACCCAAGGTCACCTTACAGAAAATAAAAGCCTGAGAGATAAAAAACAACATTAAAACAAAACATCAACATAAAAACAAATGAAGTGCACAGTGTCCAGTTATAGAGAGTATGCCAGTTTGAACAGGTGAGTTTTGAGTTGAGACTTGAATGATGTGATGGGGTCTGACCCTGCTGAGGGGAGGGGAGGGTAGAGCGCATCCGCACAACAGATCGGCTATGCCAATCAGTGTCCGCTTGTTTTTCTTTTTTTTCCCATGGTGCACCGCTGCTGCGAACAACCAGTCAAAATGGCCGCCTTCAGTCATTCCAGCTTTGATGCACAGCTGGCAATACAAAGGATTTTTTTTTTGTTTCTCCCCCTTTTTTTTTTGGTCTGATGCCCCATCTATGTCAGCAGCAGCAGCACACACACACACACACACACACACACACGTAATACATGCACGTGTTCACAATCAGCAGCACCCTTCATGTCCAACCCACCCGGCGTTCTACGCTGCACCATCATCGTGTGATGAAGATCTGTCCGCGTGCAGCAGCCCTACACCGGGGGGAAAGCGGCTACAGACGCAGAAGCCTTTAGCAAGGGGGTTGATCCGTTTAGCGGGGGCTAAACCGCTAAGAGGAGTCAACGGTAAAAGAGACACACACAAGCATGTATTATTCATGGGGGCGGTAAAATAAGCTACATTTAATTTCCCAATCAGCTGTTGGCGTTACTACCGTAATGAGATGCTAATAGCCAAGGGCCCAGTATTCCCAGAGCCCTGCAGAGGCAGAGAGAGAGAGAGAGAGAGAGAGAGAGAGAGAGAGAGAGAGAGAGAGAGAGAGAGAGAGAGAACAGAAGAAAAGTGTTTAGGGTTGCATAATTAGTGGGCAGATAAGGAAGTGTCTGCGTCAGCCGGTGTCTTCACTGCGCTTTGCTCCCATTGGTTCAGGGGTGCGGGGCCTCATGCGTCGATTGTGTTTATTCCTCTTATGTTTATCATGTCAGCAACGTCAGACTGAATGATGGTCAAGGACACGGCGGTGACAATACCATGTGAAAGACAACACACTGCTGCGAAACACTAAATGCACATAGAAGAACTCCAATCCTGCCACTCTTTTAGTCGTCCTACCAATTAGAGCACAGAAAATACAAATATACTAAATTGTTGTCTATTAAAACTAATGCCGGACAAGAAGAATGAACCTGAACGCATCTGTGGCCTTGCTCGTGCCTGGGACTGAGAGACAGTAATGCGCATAATCTGAGCTGTGACGATGGAACTGGAAAAGTTGAACGGTCCTGAGTTCGACTACTGCAACGCAAAAAAAACTACAGCGGAAATGAATGTCAGAAGAGACAGCAGGAGGGGGAGAAGCTGGACAGAAGCTGGAGCAGCTCTCCAACAGCAGTGAGGTTGAAGGGGCGGGAGGTTTTTTTCTTTGGGTTTTTTTTTTTTACATTCAGCACTATTTAAAAACCCCTAACTGTTATGCGACCTCCATCTCGGCTAAAGCTCCCTGAAGTGGCTAGCACTGAAACCGATCACATTACACACACACACACACACACACGCACGCACGCACGCACGCACGCACACAACCTTTACAAAGCCCAGCCAAACACCGGTACAAAGCTTACCAAATATATTCCTTTCTTTCTGCGTCTCACTCGCCAGCCCGCGCCCCGCGTGTGCGCGGAACGCGTTCGTCCTTGAAAACGAGCAGCTGACAGCGGCAGCGGGAGATGAAGGGAGGCCCCTTGTATCCAAGTTGGGGATCAAAGCGCGCTGAAGGGGCCGCTTTATTTCCCCCACATAACGGCTCGGACAATCTCAGCCCTTTGAATGCGAGCAGATTAATTACCTAAGATTAACCGGTATCAGAGTAGGGGGCTTTATTTACAACACAAACGCCAAGGAACACTTGCGCGCACACGCACGCATACACACACGCGCGCGCACGCGCACACGCACACACACACACACACACACACATACATACACAGTTTAATTAGATGTAACCCTGAGGGAGGCCAGCGTGGCAAAAGGCCAGTCTCTAGTTTGGAGTCGTGTTCAGGCTTCACACGTTTGATTGAAGGGG
>OMKI01047668.1:0-12568 GCA_900302315.1 Phycis blennoides
TTTGAATAAGAGCACTGAGGTTGGGAATGTACATAACTCAAATGTCTGAGTGTAGTAGTAAAATACAGACATATAGAGAAGAAGAAATAGTAGAAATGTATAAATCACACATACCCACAGACATAATGTGAGTGGTGGACTGGCTCAGGTCTAGAGTGGACCACTACTCACCCTGGATCTCCAGGACATTCTCCATGGACTGGACCGCATTGGGGTTGGGTCTCTGCTGCACCACCTCATCGGGTAGGGGGTCCAGCTGAAGAGAAACAGAGTAAAACATACCATAAAGAATAAGTCCATCCATCCGCTGATCAATGGACACACTGATCCATCCAGCCATCATCCATCTATACATACAGAGTACATCTGTATATTCACCTATGGATCCATCCATCTATATATCTATACATTTCATCCATCCGTCCATCCATAAAGTCTAACTAACTAATTCCTCCTCTTTAAGCCATAGAGGACTAACAGACTACTCATGCCTGCTTTGACCATAAGGCAGGAAAGCGCCTCACACACACAATGCAGGCTTTGTACTCTCCCCAAGTCCGAATACATAAACACTCATGTAAACACGTGGCTTTATATACACAAGCTGTAAACACTTGAGTTCACACACAAACACACACACATCTCTTCAGCTTGCAGAATTACCAGGTTCATCCCACATTTCCCGCTCAATCCCGTACTGATTCCATTTCCTCTTGGCACCCTGCATCCCGTTCTGCCCCCCCCCCCCCCCCCCCCCCCCCACCGCCTCCCTCTCTTCTCGTGTCTCCTTCCCCCTCCACCCTTCCCACCCGCCACCCCCACCCTCTCCGACGCAAACCCTAATCACCGCCTCGCTGGGACGATCCACAGGGCTAATAACCAGGGAGTGGAGGATGAGCCAAGAGAGAAAACTATTTGGACTGGGGAGACGGAGAGGGAGATGGGGGGAGAGAAAGAGAGAGAAAAGAGGGGGAGAAAGAGAGGAGGTGAGAGCGGAGAGCACGGGAGAAGGACGAACTGGAAGTTTTCTTTTAATTAAAACAAATAGAAGGTGGGAGAGGCATGCTGGGCTGGGGGGAGGGAGGGAGGGAGGGAGAGAGGGAGGGAGAGGGGAGAAGGATACTTTAATCCTGCTGTGGCACGACAGGCTGCATCATGGACACATACACACCAGAAACATGCGGCATTGTGTGCATTCACACATTGCATTCAACATTTTTGCTAGCTTTTGGGTCGTAGGTCTGAATTTTGCAGTGATTTCCTAGGTGAGAGCGCCGATGTAGCGTGCGCTAGCGGTAACACTGCCTCAGTGGGAACACGGAAGAAACCGATAGCAGGAGACGCGAGGGCCAACGTGACACCGACAGCGGAGATGCATGGGACTAAGATAAGAAGGACTTTATTGATACCGGACAGGGAATGGAATGGTATGGAAGAAAAGGAGAAAAGGACAGGATGAACACCGCCACAGAGACTGAGAGAAAGGATCTAGGTTTTATTTTATCCACGGCAAACATGGCTTGATACCCATTATTATCAGTAACAATTATCATTTCATCACCCTTGACTGAAAACCTGACACCTCAATTGTCAGGTCCATGATGTACGGTTCCACACACAAAGTTGCGAGTTTTGTAACCAGCAACCTGTCCGTCTCAGAGCAACAGGGTGCCATCTGTTACCTGACCTAAACCAAGCACCCAGCACCCAGCCCCAGCCAGGCGGGCAGGCAGCCAGGCCAAGGCCAGGGTGTCCCCAGGGTGCCAGAGAGCCCTGCCCCGCAAAGCAGGGCTGGATGAGGGAGGCTGTCGGCTTGATTGACAGCCGGGCCTCACGCTCATAAACTTTAATGGCTCTTGTCAGCAAACTCCAGGGACCCCGCCTGGCAGGTACGAGTGCTTCACGTACACACGCTCACACACACACACACACACACCCCACCACACACACACACACACACACACACGCGCACACACACACGCACACACACACACACACACACACACACACGTACTCAGGTACGTGCACGGAGACCTACAGACACAGGCGGCACGTACACTTAAGTATGTGGGGACACGGACACACACACACACACACACACACACTCACATGCATATGCACATGCACGCGAGCATGTGCAAACAGACACACATACACACACACACACACACACACACACACACAGCGAGCCACACTTGCATGCACCCACATACAATTCCTTCTCTCACCGCACACAGCCTGTTTATTTTATTTCCTGGCTGTGTGCGTGTGTGCGCGTGTGCGTGTGCGTGTGCGTGTGCGTGTGTGTGGAGCTCCACATCTCCACAGTGCAGGATTGCTGAGTGCTCTTTTGTTCCAGACAGCTTTCTGTCACTGCACCCACCGAAGCCTGGGAGGGAAAAAAAGGCTTTTTTTCACGTATGCCAGAGGCTTCAAACGCACACACACACACGCGGGCACCGCCGGCCAAAATAACCACGATGGCGTGGAAAGCCGTGAGCACGGGCGTGAGGAAGAGGAGGGTTCCGACGGCGAAACATTCTGAAAGGGAGGCAGAAAGCAAAACAGCGGAAAGGGAAGAAGGAATTTCACTTGTTCAGCGGGAGGAAAGTCGACAAGGCGTCCATTGTTGACTGTTGTGTGCGCTCGCCTACGCACTGCCGAGGGACCAAGACGCTTGATTATGTTATGCTAACTGAACGAGCTAACCGCGACTATTGTGCGAGGCAAGTGACCTTATTTGGATGGGGTGGAGTGGAGGGTTTTTCCCTTGTAAGTGGCGGCAGTGGTGGTTGTTGGGGTAGGCGGGTGGGTGTTCGTTGTGGTGGTGGTGGTGGTGGTTGTGGGTGGTGGTAGAGATGGAGGTGGGTGGCGGTGAGTGGACGGTGGGTGGTGTTAGTGGTGGTGGGTGGTGTTAGTGGTGGTGGTTGTGGGTGGTGGTGGTAGTGATGGAGGTGGGTGGAGGTTAGTGGATGGTGGTGGCAGTGATGGAGGTGGGTGGTGGTGCTGGTAGAGGTGGTTGGTGGTTGTGGAGGTGGTGATGGAGGTGGGTGATGGTGGTGGGTGGGTGATGTTAGTGGTGCTGGGTGGTGGGTGGTGTTAGTGGTGGTGGATGTCAGTGGTGGTGATAGCGATGGGAGGTGGGTGGTGGTTGTGGTGGTGGTGATGGAGGTTGGAGGTGGTGATGGAAGTGGGTGGTGATGGAGGTGGGTGGCGTTAGTGGTGCTGGCTGGGTGGTGTTAGTGGTGGTGGAGGGATAAAGCAAGGCCCGAGGGGCGGGGGGGGGGACAGGTGAAGCGGAGCGTGCAGAGACTGTAACTGGAGTGTAAATATACCTAATAACCTCATTGACAGATGGTAGCAATTAGCATATTAGCCCGTTGTTTATCAAATAATTGCCAACAACTTGGAGCTTGGAAAAACATCTGCTAGCACGCATTCATCAATTAGTCTCCGGTTCAGAGTTGACCGGCGTGGCCCGAGCATCATTCATGAGCTGTTTAACTAGAGAGGGCTCTGCGATTACGCACGGACAAGCTGGGGGCGAGCGAGCGAGAGCCCCGTAAAGTCCATTCACAAACTTTTATCCCCCTTTCCCCCGCCGTTAATCCGAGCCGCCTTCAAAGGCAACCCGAGGCTCATTATAGCCGAGCTCATCTCGCCCTGCCAATAAAAGCAGGGGGATATATTTCTCACACTGAGGCCGGCCGTAAAAAAGCGCGCTGGCCCGGCCCGGGGTCGGGCAGGTAGTGCCGCGGACCCCGTAAAGAGCCGTCTGCGGGGCCGCTTTGGCACGGGGATGAGAGGCCGATCGACTCCCCCCTCGGTGGTGCGCTTACGGCTCGCGTCATGAGAGGCACGTCTGGGCAGGTTCACATGTCCACGATTGATGTTTGATAAATCCGCCCGGCGCAACCAAAAAGTCAAGGTTTACCGCGTCTTGATTAGCGGGACGCAAAAATAAAGTGGGGTTCCGCGTGAAAAAGAAAAAGCCAACGTGCACTTTTTATAAACACGGTTTACGTGGACTTCGAGCTTTTTCCCTATGAATCAAACAGCGCAGCTCCCCTGAGCAGGTGGAAAATACACACAGATTAATATGTTGGCGCACGCGTGAAACGGCCATCTTAAAAAAGGGGGGGGGGGGGGGCAGAGCAGATGCTTGAGGCCGGCCCTCAGATGTCAGGCCCAGAGGCTGGTGGTGGTGGTGGTGGTGATGATGCTGCGGGTTCCACAAAGTTCCAGGAGGTTCCAGACAATACGAACCCTCGGGCCAGTGGAAGCTGCGTCAACAAAAGTCCAGCTGACCGACGAACACAGCTGCGCCGCTCCTCCCCCTTGCTCGTCTTCCTCCCCACGCGCACGCTTTCTGATATTAATACCGCACAGCGCAGACGTCCGAAAACCCACAAACACTAACAAAGAACACCCACCCATCTCGTTTCCCTGCGTACCAACGGGGGAAAAAAAAAAAACGCTGCCAGACAAAGGGGTTTTCTCCCCCCCCCCCCACCCCCACCCCGTCTGCATTCCAACTCGATTACGAAGCCCTTCATCGGGATCATGATAAATGCGCTTGCTTTCGTCCAGTGATCCCATCCACTCTCGATTTAAATCCAACAATCAGGAAACTCAAGCCAACGTCTTAGTCTTCAGCGCGAGTTATCAGAGGACCCACGCACGTGTCTGCTCTGTAAAAAAAAACAAAAAAAAAAACACAAAAAAGACCAACACACCGACAGGTCAACAGCTGACACTATCCAGGACAATCTCCATCCAAAGATCTACCGCAAACATCTCCAAAGAAGGAACCGTCCCAAGTCGTGAGAACTCACGACTCATTCTCAGAAGTCATTCATCTGGGCCAATCAGCAGTGTCAACATGAGGCTTGCTTACCACTTGATCACAGTCAGTGGCTGTTAATGAGCCATTCTGCACAGGCCCCGGCATCAGGTCTGCCCCTCTCCCCCCTCCCCCCGAGCTTTTATTGAAGCCCTCCAGAATGAAACGTGAAACTTCATCGCTACGGTTCCAAAAACATCCTTATTATTTCCTACTTTTTTTTTTTTTTGCTCCACAGTTTTGCTTCTGAGCTGGATTTGAAGATCCCAGCTGATTACATCAACTGTAGCTGGAACGACGCAGAAGAGATTCTTCATAAATTGGCCATTTACTATTCAGTCATGGCAGCAGGCACTTTTTTCCAAAGTGAATTAAAAGTGAATATAGATACAGGTCATTAAGGAGCAGATAGGGGTTACGGCATTCAGCTCAAGGATGCCCAGTTAGTTTGGGTATTGAGTTCAGTGCATTCGTGCCCAGAGCAGAACATACCAATCTACTACACTGCTCTCACTCCTCAATCCTCCCAAATTGTGAAAACACAACGGGACACGACATGGCATGACAACTGCACAACGCACACACCTAAATACCTTCCAACACATGCGTCCTCATTTTTATCTACTTCTGCAGACGTGATTACAGCTCCCTTCGCAACAATAGAGTCCTCCCTCCTCTTCTTGACTTCAAATGATTCCTTCATTTCCTTTGATTATTCGATCCCCGGGCCGGTGAATGACCCCGTCATGAGACCGGCGTGAGAGTAACCACTCTCAGATGTGGGACTGCGACCGGCTCCCCGGGTGTTGGCCTGTGAGAGCAGTGTCCCGCAGGTCAGGGGAGAGAGAGTCTCTCTCCCCCAGTCTTGCACCTCCTACCTGCTTTTATAATTCTCAGCTCCCTGTGGCACTCTTCCACTGACCCCTTCCAGACTCCTGCTGTCGCTGGAACTCTGCAGGCGCTGGAAACCTGAGACCCAGGCCCCCCTCTGTAACCCCCCCCCCCCCCCCAACGTATTTTGCTGTTGTCGGTCCAATTAGGAGGCTATGGTGACGTCTGTATATTCAGGACTACTGGCTTGGGATGTTTTCCCAGAAGCCCTTGAATAGCTAGGGAACAAAGCTGCTATGATGCTTTGTTGTTTACTTTGACTTAATACGTCAGATTACAGTTTTGGAGGGACCCTTAAGTGCCACAATACACAACAACTCCTCACATAGGAAGGGATGACTTCATCTCTCCCTCGCGCCACTGTCCTCGGGCGGCAGGATCGCACTCACTAATCTCCTCTGTGGTCCACATTAAGTCCCGGTGGACACTGCTGTAGCGTCGGCGTTGACGTGGCGGTCTTGAGTCATAGGTGGGCGCAGGGCAGGTAAACAGATTCCAGGGGAGTGGATTAGCGAGTCAGTGCGTTGCTGTGTTTCCTCTCCAAGGCAAACAGCCCCATTAGAAGTTCAGAGATGTTTGCTCACCTGGCAGGTTCCCTCACAAGGCTTGCCACCCTACATCACAGCATCACAGCATCCCACAGCGACTCATTGAGGACCGTTAAAAACGGTTTCAGGACCTCATCCTCGAGGTTTACTCCGAACCACGAGACAAACTCCGTCCTTCGTCACCCGATGGTCCCCGTGACTTTTGTTGATGGTCCCACTCCAGCCGGCCCGTTCCCGACGAGCTCCGGGCCCTCTCCTGGCTACCCAGAGTTCCCATTGCCCATCAGCACCTCTGTGCACACGCAGCACCACAGGCAGAAACCCACAAGCCACCCCGTCCTTCGGCGTGGCGAGCGAGCGGCCATGTTCTGCAGCGCTCCATGGACATGAAGCCCTTGTTATTTAGTTCATTTCACCAAGTCGGAAACCCCCCTCTTCCGCTAAAATTGCTTCTCTAATCAGCCCCATCCGCTCCCCGGTTCTCTCCCTGTCCAAATGTCAGAAGATTTCCCAACAGATGTCCGCATTTTCTTCTCAAATGTCCCGCGCACTCGTATAACAAAAAGGTTTTTAACCAATTTGTTTGTTTTTTTTGCTGTTGCTGTTGGACGGGCTGCGTCGGTCGTCACGGTGACCAACCTTTATGAGTGCGCTCTGCTTTTGTTGTTGTGTTTGTTTTGCACCGTGTCCAAGACTCACATGAACCTGAGCCATGCTTGTTTTTTTATTTTTTACGAGTCCCCAACGATGGTGTGTTTTACGAGCCGGTTTGTCTCAAGGATGGCTGGAACAACAGATCAGGTGGGCAGGGGAACCAAATTCAGCTTGGTGTAATTAGGTAATTAGCTTCAGAGGTATATTAATTCAGAAGAAGCATAACTGAACCTAGTCACGCAGCTTTTAATTTCTCCATCATGGTGTATTAATATTATTATCATTACTATTATTATATTATAATATTATGTTTACAATTATATTATTATTCTCTATTATGTCCAAACAACTATGGGTTAATATTTATGGTTTTATGACAATTTAATACGTTTATCACAGTGATTAATTCTCTGAAATGTATCAAGAGCTCTTTCGGCTTTTTCAAATGCATAAAATCCCATTCATGCATCAACAAATCCAAAACACAGACTTAAAACACATCACTCTTCGGCATGCTACACAAACACCATGTTCCAACAATACAGTAACCTTCCAGTAATAGACTGTGGTGGACGGTCACAGTGTGCCCGACATTAAACTAAACTAAAGTCCCCATATGAAATCATTATTACCGCGCTAAAGGCTCCCTTCTGCAGGGAATAATGGCTTTAGCAGGTTAGCCCCGGCTAATTACGACAAACACTCAAAGGGTGTGCTTGTGGCCAGGTCTGCAGCAACACTTACACCGGCCACTTTAGGTTTACAAGATAAACACTGCATTCAGCGTATTACGGGCTACACGGGGCTGGATATTCAATCATTATTTGCGCACCTTTTTTTAGCTACTGACCAATGGGGTTGCGTGGCGTTGAGGCTAGGGATTGACGCTAACTTAACCGCCATATTGCATTCACAGCCTTCTTAGGATATCTAAAATTATCAAGGTAAAAAAAAAAGAGAAAAGATATTCAAGAGAGATATCTCTTCTTCATCTCAGTGATTTATCAATACAATCTGTACAGAGCTAGCTAGCGTGCTTAGGGCTACTTGGAAATGAAAGTAGCATAATTACACCAATGACATTTACATGTTTAAGTACAGTTATTTACGTAGAATTGGAGCAGAGGATTAAATTAATGTCACATTACATCGTAAAAGTGCATAGTGATTACGTTAGCAACGGGAAAAGACGATGTCTCAACCTTCTGCTGACCAACACATCAAACCCAGGAACACCATGCCCTCACTTTGCACATATAAACTATGAAGCAACTTTCCCCATCCCCAGCCCTGCTTTTTCTCTCAATTAGCTGTCATCCTTGCCCAGTACTTGAAGTTCAGTAGTCCCCTAACCAATAAAGTCCTGCGTTATCTTGGAGCAGTAATCTGGGGGGGGTGAGGGAGCCTGCAGAGGGGAGGCCTTCCAAGAAAGCACTCGGCCGTCCATTAGCCAGCAGAACAGAATGGGCGACTTGGAGAGGCACTGATGGTGCTGCTGGGAGCCATGAATCACACACAAACACGCACGCACCCACACGCGCACGCACATACATGCATAATCAACTCTTTACAACAGAGTAGGTAAAGTTCACTCCGTGTATCCCTCCCTCCAAACAACCAACCATGCATTCATTTATCTTCCCATCTATTTATCCTTCCATCTATCCAACAAACCAACACACCATCCATCCATCAGTCCATTCATTCATCCAGCCATTCAAGCCCATCCATATATTCATTAGCCTGGGAACCAGACGAATCTGCAAACTCATGTAGTATTTGCTCTGGCATATGTGCCTGGCCTCCTGACGTTCAGACAGATTTCCAGCAGGCCTGCCCCGGTCGGGTTGGGCCAATCACAATCGTTTCTCTAACATGGAGGCGGGTTTGATCCGACGTCAGTAAAGAGGCGCGCCCTATGGGAGCGCCACTGAGGCATAGCAACAGCCAACATGGCCGCCACTGACGTGTCACACATTTTGTTGCTCTGATTGTGACTTGGTCTGGCGATCAATCCATCCAACGAACCGACCTACCAGCCATCCACCCATCACTCCCTCATCCACCCAACCCACTATCCATCCATCCATCCATCCATCCATCCATCCTCTCTTACTCCCCCCCCCCGTACCTCGTTGCCGAGCAGAGCGGACACGCAGGCTTCGGAGGCGTCGCAGATGGCGGTGAGGTCGTGACCCCCCTCCAGTGCCAGCACCACCCTACCCCCGGCCAGGCCCATCAGCTGCCGGGTCAGGTAGCCGAAGCCTGCACACACACAGGAAGTGACATCACTGAGACGCTGGCCAATAGGAAGGGGAAAGTCAGAGGCAGAGCTTTATTCTTTTAAACGTCATTTAAGGCCCCAAAACACTTGGATGACGAACAAAGGAAACGGGGGGGTTAGAGTGCATATAACAAAGGACTATTGCACCATATGATCAATAGATTTAGAGATTTAGAGATTGAGAGAGAGCAAGAGAGACCGAGTGAGCGAGTGAGAGGGAGAGAGACAACATCAGAGATTTGCTGGGTTGAAAACCAGCCATAATATGGGGCAGGTTTAATTTCAATAAATGTGGCTTTGCCTCGGCCACAGACTTTGATCTCTCTCTCCCTCTATAGCTCTCTTCCAGGGAGATTTGGAATTTGTGTGCAGTATGTAATATACTCAGTACATAATACACAGCATGTTACATATGCATT
The DNA here is from genome assembly GCA_900302315.1 of Phycis blennoides. NCBI lineage: Eukaryota > Metazoa > Chordata > Actinopteri > Gadiformes > Phycidae > Phycis > Phycis blennoides. The sequence goes on from OMKI01047668.1 coordinate 9,640, forward strand.
CAGCCAACGGATGTGTCCCTCCACCTTCCCCTCCGTGTCAGCCCTGCTAACCTTGCCACGTGAGCACGTGACAAGTAGGGACCAGGAAGAAGTAATGGCTGGTTTTGCAATGAATGTCAGCCTGGCCTTGGCTCAGGCAGCAATTGATTTCCACATATGGGTGCGGCCTTACGTTGTTAAAAACATTTTTTAAAAACCGCCCGTCAATCAGATGACACAACTAAGTGATGTCTCCGCCGTCTCTGTTCTTGCCGAGGTCCGGTTGGAAGGAAAACAAAAAACGTATTCTCCTCGGAGGAATGCCTCTCCTGCGAAAGCTCATCTGTAGACACGCCGCTATTCGGTCTATTTCACATAAAACGTTTCTGCTTTCTCCGTCGACTGCTCCGCTTTCCTCGGGTGCCGCCGTCGTTCTGAAGTCCTTTGTTCGTCAGGAACTGAACCCCACCCCGGCACTGATTGGACCGTTCAACTGATACGCTGAAAATGGGAACTTGTGAGATCAGGATGATCTCCTGAGGCTACCGTTAACCCTCTCACCCCAAGAGCCCAGGCTACTTCCACGATGGGTTCAGATTAGGGCTCAAATTAGTCCATTCATTAACAGAAAAGGAATCCAATCCACTTTGATAATCAATTATTCGTTTCAGTAATATATCAAATGAGAAACATTTGCTGCTTAATGTTGCAGTTCAATTAAAATATTTGGTTCCTGGATCCTGATGAAAGGAGCTGAATCGTTTTTTTTTGGCTGCTTGTCAGATAAAGCACATTTAAGATTTATCACTTTGGACTTGGGTGACATATTACAGACTAAATTATGAATCGGTTAATCTTAAAAAAAAACAAAAAAACAAGTCTTATCAAAACAAATCTTATCAAAACACTGACCGGGCGTAAGAATGGGACGGACGTCCAAGGAAACTTGGGCCCGTCTCATCCCAAAATAACACGGACACACAACGGGTTTTATTCCTCCAGTGACCCGGCGGTGACCCGGGTCACGTGACATCATCCGCGTTTTCGTACCCTCTTATTTCCGCTCGGTAAAACCTGCGGCGCGTCTCATCGCGGCAAAGCGCTTTCTAATTATGACATGGCAATTACAGATGGGCCCCGGTGGGTGTGAAGCCACTGCTTACATTTGGCGGTCAGTCTGTAGCCTCCCAGTGGAGGCGCGTGGCCCTCCACTGCGTCGAAGCCCGAGGACACCAGCACCACATCAGGAGCAAACTCATTGGCGATCGGCATCACCACCGTCCTGGAGGCACGGAAAACAACAACAACAACAACAACAACAACTTAGCGTCTTCATACAACATATGGCGTCAATAGGTAGACTCTGTGCTGTATACTATACGTCAATAAGTACACTCTATGCTGTATGCTGTATGCTATACATCAATAAGTACACCATGGTATGCATCAATAAGTACACTCTATGCTATGCTGTATACTATACATCAATAAGTACACTATGCTATGCTGTATACTATACATCAATAAGTACACTCTATGCTATGCTGTATAATATACATCTATAAGTACACTCTATGCTATGCTGTATACTATACATCAATAAGTATACTCTATGTAATGCTGTATGCTATAGTCAGTGTTTGTGTGCATCTAGGGCTGTAAGATTGTTTGGCCATGCGTGCGTGTCTGTGTGTGTTTGTGCTTAGAGTGTGGGATATTTGAATGACCCAGGATGTTTATTTGTACGCATCTGTCGATGAAGAAGGTGGGTTTTTTTTTTCATACAATGTGTCACCAACACATCTAATCACGGGTTGGATCCAACAACTCACTGGAGCGGTTTGGAGTTTCCAACGCTGACTCAATCTGTGGTTGTCTGTTTGTACGTAGGTACGCATATACAAGACTTAATATTGTCCACAGAATAGTATATTACGCTGCATAATAGCAACTCATTGCCATGATTTGTCATGACAGAAAACATGGACTGTATAATAATAGCAACACTTCCTGGAAGGCAGTCCAGTCACTCGGGTATCTGAGCAAGCTTCAGTGTTATGGTAAAGAGTGATGGAGTACCTCAGGGTACTGTTGTCAGTCCCTGTACTTTGCCGACCTCAGGGGCACACCGGTGGTGCACGAGGCTATGGGCAGGCAGCATGCCCCGAATCCCAAAGGCCTCTGTTTTTCCATCTCACGCGTACCGCCAAATTATGACCCTACACTGGGCACCCATCCACCAACCACAACCCCCCCCCCACACACACACACACACATATAAATGTACAGCTGTTTGAGGGAGAGGCTGGAGGTAGTATAAGAAGACAGTCAGCATACTACAGCTAGGGCGTGCGTCACTGACTGCGTATCAGTATGATTTGGCCATGAGTCAGGAGAAAACGTCATGAAAAGGATTACCGATAGTAGCAAAAAAAAGAGACAGAGAGAGAGCGACAGGGAGAGAGAGAGAGAGAGAGAGAGAGAGAGAGAGAGAGAGAGAGAGAGAGAGAGAGCGAGAGAGCGAGAACTCTCTCTAAAAAATTATTTCAATGGTACATTTCATAGAGACAATGGATGTTCACATTAAATGGCCCGAGTGAATACGAAGCATAACTTTTGAAGATGTTTCATATAGAGTGTGTATTGTTCACACTAAAGAGCAGTCAGGCTCCCCAACTGTGATTCACGTCTGTCACCCACATCCATATCTTGTGTAGTCCTTCTTTCACTACCTTTCTTGTATCTGTACAAACATAAACAAACACCAAAACCCAAACATTTTCAGGGACGGATTTGGAGTCTCAATGAAAGGCTGTCACAGACAGCTACAATATTAAAAGGAGAAATACACCGACCGCATTGAGTCAAAAGCGTGCTGCTTTTCAGCTGCGCAGACACACACACGCACACGCACACACACACACACACACACACACACACACACACACGC
>OMKI01047672.1:0-10000 GCA_900302315.1 Phycis blennoides
CACCCATTCATACACATATTCATGCTAAAAGGACTCACGTTCTTCTGACCTCTGTGACAACCCAACGCATCAATGATCGACATTCACCCATTCATACACATATTCATGCTAAAAGGACTCACATTTCTAACCTTCGTGACAACCCAACGCCTCAATGGTCGACAATCACCCATTCATACACATATTCATGCTAAAAGGACTCACGTTCTTCTGACCTCTGTGACAACTCCGACGCCTCAGCGATCAACATTCACCCATGCATCGAGTGTAAGCGCGCTGTGCCGTGTCGTGCCCTCCCCAGGATGTTCACGTCCTACCCCGGCACCAAGACGTACTTCCGCCACCTGGACATCGGCCCACGCTCCCCCCACCTGCTGTCCCACGGCGAGAAGATCGTCATGGCGTTGGCAGAAGGTTGCAAGGACATCGGCAACCTGATGACCAATCTGGCTGCTCTTCAGACCTACCATGCCTACCAGCTCCGCATCCACCCCACCAACTTCAAGGTGCCCAAAGAACAAAGTCTAGGGTCGTTGTGATTTATGTTGGTGTATTCTTGAAATAAAGCACTGCAAAAGATTTGGGATTTTGGCCTACGAGTATACCCAGGCCGACAGGTGTGTCCAGGTATACGAGATCTACAGGTGTACTAGAACTACACTAGGCCCACAGGCCTACATGCATACTACATGCTACAGGTATATGATGGGGGGGCAGTAGCTCAGTGGGTAGAGCGGGCCGTCCACTAACCGGAGGGTTGGCGGTTCGATCCCCACCTCCAACTGTCCACATGCCGAAGTGTCCTTGAGGAAGACACTGAACCCCACACATGTATGACAAATGTACTGGTTGTAAGTCGCTTTGCACAAAGGCGTCTGCTAAATGTAAATGTAAATGTGAGGTTTACAGGTGCTTCTAGGTATACAAGATGGCTACAGGTAAACTAGGACTACAGGTATCTGCCGGGTGCTAAGTATACAGGTGAACTGGGACTACAGGTGAAATAGATCTACTTGTGAACTAAGGCTACCGGTGTACACACAGGTACACTCGATCCAGAGGTGTAAGGCTACAGCTATACTAGATCTACAGGTGTAAGGCTACAGCTATACTAGATCTACAGGTGTAATGCTACAGCTATACTAGATCTACAGGTGTAAGGCTACAGCTATACTAGATCTACAGGTGTAATGCTACAGCTATACTAGATCTACAGGTGTAATGCTACAGCTATACTAGATCTACAGGTGTAATGCTACAGCTATACTAGATCTACAGGTGTAAGGCTACAGCTATACTAGATCTACAGGTGTAATGCTACAGCTATACTAGATCTACAGGTGTAAGGCTACAGCTATACTAGATCTACAGGTGTGTCCACGGGACAGGTACACTAGATGTACAGGTAAACTAAGAAAACAACCTCTTACTGAATTGCATTAATTAAAAGTAAACAGGATATTTAAATGTAAAGAAAAGAAGCAGAGAAGACCCACACAGATGGGTGTATGTTAAGCTATAGCAAGAAATACCATAGTGTTTTCTAGCCAACGGGAAACCAGGGCATAAGGAAAGAGTGTGCAATAAACAAAGCGCTTGATGGTCTGTGCTTTGGAAACTGGAAAACCGTAACGAGCGTAACAACGACAAAGACAAAAACCTCGCTGTGGCCTTAAATCCATCCGGCGTGTGTTCGGGACCGGAATGAACCACAGGCGATGTACTTAAAAACACAATTTCTAATCTGCACGTTCTCTCCCCTGCAGCTGTTTTCGCACTGTATGCTGGTCACCCTCGCCTGCTACATGAGAGAAGACTTCACGCCCGTTGTGCACGCAGCCATGGACAAGTATCTCTCCGCGTTCTCCGCCGTGCTGGCTGAGAAGTTCCGATAACAGCAATGTTTCTACTCTGCTCATCGTGCTAAAGTCACAACGTGTAACATTACAACACAGTCTCACGGCAGTTCGTGAAATCGTCACGAAATGTAATCTATTGATTCGTGTACATGGACACGAGTTTCCTTTTTTTTCTCGTGACACTCAGCACGACTTTCAAACTAATGTATTTCAATGGAAGTATCTTTCGTGCCTGCGCCACGTTTTTACAGTAAAGACTACAGTACCCATGAGCCTCTTGGTGAAGATACCAGCTAAAGCTGTCGTCTGTCCTGTATGGGTTTGGGTTATAATGAAAGTCGTGCTGAGTGTCCCGAAAAAAAAGGGAAATTGGTGTCCATGTACACGAATCAATAGATTAGGGACTACTATTTCACAAACTGCCGTGAGACTGGGTTGAACATTACAACGGGCTCGTAGCTTAAAGTGACCTGGACATATCTGTAGTCAATGCTGATCGAATATATATTAGTTAATGAGATCACTAATCTATATGATATATTACACTAAAAGTAAGAAGCGCTGGCCAGTTTAACAGTTAGTGGGCAGAACACTGTTATTGGGGTTTTTTTCATTTCACAGAAAGATGTTTACAAAAGTCAGAAGTCAGAAATGTAGAATTATAAATTATATTATGCCATATTATTGGATGCCACTTTTGCAATAAACTTTATTAACAACATGATTCGTGATGATGACGTTATTGATTTGGATTGGGCGTGTGTCGTGTGCCGTGTGTGTACTGTATGTGGTGTGTGTGTGTGTGTGTGTGTGTGTGTGTGTGTGTGTGTGTGTGTGTGTGTGAGAGAGATAGAGAGGGGGGGGGGGGGGGGAGGGAGGGGGGGGGGGGGGGGGGGGGGGGGAGGGAGAGAGAGAGAGCTTAAAAGGTATGCAGAGAGGGAGTTAACAGACTCAGCTTTATCCTCGGCCGATGAGGTAAAAAAAGCATTTTATATATATATGAATTTACATAAATGAGGGATATATATTTTTTATGAGGACATGAATGAGAATGTTAGCAGATCGTAAACTGGTCAAACGTGAACTTGTAAAATGTCCAAGAAATGTTCTTCAGATGTGGATTGTGCCCCAGCTGTCCACATGACATAACATAATATAACCCTGCGTCACTGCCATGCTGAGTCACACTTATGGATATGTTTTGTGACTTGATAAAAGATGCACATTAACAGTACAAAAATACATTTTCAATATATAATTAGTCACAGTTGAAGTAGCCTATATTTGCAGTGAAGGCCTACTTTAAGCAGCGGAAATTTGCGTATCCAAAATTTTATTGCATTATACTATTATACTGCATTATATTGCAGTATAGTTTTTGTATGGGCTATGATATACATTAGGCGCTGCGTGTATATCTATACAGTAGACCTACACTGTACACGTATAGGTACATACATGCACACAATACAACGACTAGATAGTCTGAGTATAGGTATTGATCACTTGTTCGAAATTGGTTGGTTATGAAGTCATATAGCCTAGATTTTTATTTTTTTATTTCAATTTTCCTTCGGGAGACGGACTGTAAACATTGCTAAGATTGGAGGAGAGTACTTGTTGCCTGAATATGACGCAGGTCGAGTAGGCCTAGTTTGTGTCAACAGCCAACAAGCTGTTACCGCAGGTTTTCAGAACCATGGACAGGTCAGCCTACAGAGCGCGTTCTACTGTCAATGGCAAAGGGGCATTCAGCAGACGCTTTTGTCCAAAGTGGCTACAGGGGTTTGTGGGGTTCGGCATGTGGACAGTTCGAGGAGGCGGGATCACGGGGATCGAACGGTCGACCCTACGGTTAGTGGACGACCCGCTCTGTCCACCCGCTCTAGAGCTACTGCCGCCCCGTATTATTGTATTATGATTATGATCCACTAATGCTATATTCAATGAGACATCAAGCGTTTCGTTGTGCTGAACGAAACAAATTATATACGTAAATATACGTAAAATAATAAGTACGCCACTAAGCATATGAAGCATTTCTGCTGTTCAACAGTAAGATCATTTGGACATGTCCAAGAATAAAACAGAACAGAATCCGGTTCTTTTTTTTTTTTGGTGGGTTTGTTTTTATTGACCATTGAATCGGACCGTGCATGCATCGACGACGTTCATCGCTCTTCTCGACTGACGCGGGTCACCGGCGGCTCCTTAACGGTACTTCTCGGCCAGAGCCAGGGCAAGCTGGGCCAGGAATTTGTCGACGGCCACGTGGACCTGGGGGGTGAATTCCTCGGGGAAGAGCATGGACATGCAGACCAGCATGCAGTGGGCCAGGAGCTGAGGGGTGAGGTAAGAGCCAGGAGAGGAACGACGTCAACGAGATGTTTCCCCACGTAAACATGCATGGCGTCCGATAGTCGATAGCCATTTTGCTTCATAATTTAATGTACCAGGGGGCTGAATCGTATAGCAGATTGTTAAAGAATTACAACGGTATAACAACATTTATTGTTATTATCTAAATACTATTATATTATTCTGTATTATTGTATAGCATTACAATAATGATAATTACGATTATTATTATTATCATTATTATTATTATTATTTTTATTTTTATTTTTATTATTATTATTATTATTATTATTATTATTATTATTATTATTATTATTAATAATAATAATAATAATAATAATAATAATAATTCATATATAATAATAATTACATATGAATAAGTACCTTGAAGTTGACGGGGTCAACCCTCAGCATGAAAGCGTGCAGCTCGCTGAGGCTGAGGAGTCCTCCCTTCAGGTCGTCAATCTTGCCGACGGCATCGTACACTCCACCCATGATGGTGATGCCATGCTTCCTGACGGGGGCAGAGCCGGGGCTCACATCCTTCCAGTGGGCAAAGTAGGACTTAGTCTGTGGGTACACAGCGACCAGCCTGGGGAGAGAGAGAGAGAGATAGAGAGCGTTCGTATAATGGAAACAACCCGTTAGCAATGTACAGGTCTATACCGAGGCGCATGACGCCATCTAGGGCGCTGTAGTATGCGCGGATATAACGACGTATATGAGCCTAAATTACTCATCAAAAAGGTTTACACCATACCTGGACAGAGCTTCGGCTCCGATCTCCTCGGATCTGCTGCCCACCTTGTTGAAGAAGTCCTTCACTGTGGCCTTTTGTTTGGAGGTCAGACTCATGTTTGCGGTTAAAATGTGCTTCCAACACTGTCAGAGCGAATGGCTGGTGATTGGGAGGATGCTCAGGTCAAACAGGACCAGACGTTTATATAATGGCCAGGGTCCCCCGGCCACGCCTTCATCCGCATTCTATTGGCTACGGGACCAGATAACCAATCGACAGGCCCCCTTGGACGTGTCGGGCGTTGTCCCCTCGTGTCCTTATCTGTGTTTTAGCTCAATCGGAACTACATTCAAACTCGTTGGAAGGGGTGGGTTTTTGGATCTCGGTCAGGGGTGTGGACTCTGATGGTATCGCTTTTCGGTAAATATAGAATCGTCTTTTTCCAAGGTCAAGGAAGCTTTGTAGAATAACTACTTATTCTATATTAATAACAATAATAATAATAATAATAATAATAATAATAATAATAATAATAATAATAATAATAAATATAAGAGTTTGATGTTTAAATAATAATAATAATAATAATACCTAAACCCTAGAAAAACAATAGGTATCCACAGATACTCTGTGAATACCTAATAACAATAATAATTGTCTGAGACCAAAGCATAGGCTATACTGTCGACATTACGGTAAGCCGGTAAGAATTCACAGAGTGCTGCACATGCAGGTTTCACGTTGCATTTTATGTATTAAATATAATTATTATTATCATTATTACCATTAGCATTATTATTAATAATAATATTATCAATAAAGTTGTGTGTCATTTTACAAACAAATAGCGGGCAATAGACAACGTACAATACAGGTAAGGACAACACGTTATAATGGACAATTACCATCATCATCATCATCATCATCATCGTCGTCGTCGTCGTCCATTCATTCATGTATCAGTATTCTAATTGTTGTTGTAACGATTACTAGGCCTATCATGATTATGATAATAATGATTAGAATTATACTCGAATAGTGATGATTATGATTATGATTATTTTGATTTAATTACATATTTATAATAACAATGTAATTGTTATTAGGTTGGAAAAAACATACTTTGGTTCGTAAGAAAACAAAGATAAAACAAAAATGTATAGGCTACATTGTAATTGTTTTAAAAAAACATTGAGTTATTGGACAATGACCAAGGGGACACCATGTGCTTGAGTGAGATTTAACTTTCCGATCAATTCATATTAAGTATTGTTAAGATACCTTCCACAGAAACATAGGCGTGATATTGCCAGGCCAAAATTGACCCCCAATTTACCGTGATCTGTCTAAATTATCGGACCTAGTCGCAAAAAAGAATGTCCTGTATAAAAGGCCTATAGACACGTTTTGGTGATGGCATTCAAGAGAATGCAGGCTGACTATCCTCAACTTTATTCACAAACAACTCAAACCAAACGTCCGCCATACCGTGCGTTAAAAACACAACCGGATGATGCAGTCTGTGGGACTGACTGCACTAAGGCCGTGTATTTGTTTGTTTGTTAATTTGTTTGTTTGCAGCTTCAAAATAGCTGCAGGGACCACGTGGACAGCTGGTAGGCCCGCACATCGTTTGACCACGGCCGTGTGAATTGGCAGCGTTGCGTGACAAAGCTCGGAGCCCCGTTCTCTGACTGTAAAAGACGTGGTGCATGGTGCATGCGCGTCGTTTCGACAGGCCAGAACGCATACGTAACAAAGGACAGAACGAGTAAGTTCATATTTTTTTTTAATTTTTTATTTATTCAACAACATCGGTTGAGTGGCTTCTCCTTGCGAGGGGACTGCAGACTTAATGGTACTGTCTGCCCAGAGCAGAGACAACGACAGCCAGGAACTTCTGCCATGCGACCTGGATATCCACGGTGAAGGCGTTTCCCATCTGGGCGGCGATGACGACCGTCAGGCAGTCAGCCAGCAGCTGAGAGGGAGGAGGACAACGGGACGTTTAGATTCGTTGAGATGTTCCGAAAGACACCACCGAGCTGGGATCGTTTGCGGTTGTTCGTGCTTACCCTGAAGTTGTCGGGGTCCACGTGCAGCTTCTCGGAGTGGAGCTGACTCAGCTCGGAGTAGGTGTTCTTGATGTCGTCCATGTTCTTCAGGGCCCGGTCCAGACCGTGCAGGATCTTGGTACCGTGGGCGGCGATCAGGGGGTTGCCCAGGATGGTCTCTGCGCTGTACAGGTTACCGAATCCTCCGAAATACCTCTGGGTCCATGGGTACACGATCAGACACCTGCAGGAGACCGGGGGACGACCAGTGAGGGATTAGTCCATGCAAGCCGAGTCATAAATGGGGCAACTAGTGTCAAAACAGGATGGATGTTGAGGTCCACATTGCACTTTGAACAAAAAAATGAGTTAGGGCTAGGGTGCATACCTGCAAAGAGACTTGCGGCCGATATCTTCGTAGTCCAGGTTGGCGAAGATGCCATTGATGATGGCGCGCTCATCGTCAGTCCACTGAACCATGGTTGCTTTTGGTGTGTTGTTGTTGCTTCAGTAGGAGATCAAACTGAATCATAACCTTTGCAGTCAGACCTCGGCTTTTAAACGGTTCCCACCGCCCGCCCCCAACCACGGACCGACCCCTGATAGGCTAGAGATGACATGCTTCAGATAAACTGATCAATCCAGAAGCTTCTGGACGTTTCGCTCTAGGCCTATGGGCCCCCGAGACTACTTAAGTTTGAATTTTGAAATATTGAAATTCAAAGTTTGACACACGGCATATGAGTTTGAATGAGGGTGCTAATGCTGCTACCGCCTACTGCCAGGCCTAGACTGCTAGACCCACCCAATAGGCTAATCAAAAAGGCTACTGATACTACTTTGACCACAAATAATAATAATGATTAACATTATTATAACGATTATGAATATAATCATAATCATAATTATAATACTTATGTTATATATCATAATTATAACATCATGATTTATATGTGATATTGGATATTATGATACTAAAATAATAATAATGATCATCATTCGTATTGGTCATTCGCAGTATTTTTTAGATATAGGAACGAAATTTGTTCTCTGCATTTGACCCATCCTATGTTACGTAGGAGCAGTGGGCTGCGATGTTCAGCGCCCGGGAACCAAGTTGCGGTTCAGTGTCTTTCTCAAGGACACCTCGACATGGGGACAGTTGGAGGAGGGGATCGAACCGCCGACCCCACGGTCAGTGGACGGCCAGCTCTGTCCACCCACCCACAGAGCCACTGCCGCCCCATCACAAGCTAATAATCATAATAATCATAATTATTCTGAATATTATTTAATTAAATTGTAAATATTATACAAAACATTTATAAAAAAATATTGGATTGTATTAGCTCATTTAAAATACACCAGGGAATTAATTGGATCAAATGTGTATGTTAAGCAAGTCGAGTCATTTTTTCCGTATTCTACACGTGATTATCTCGCATAGTATACAACATCATATATCTTACACATGCATTGTAGATGCATAATACACTCTGACTGACATCCTAGAGATAACTACAGAACCCCATTTCAGACCCGAACACCAGTACGTGTGCCAATATTTGGCCGACAATCTTTTGGGGGCAGGGGGACTCTAGGGCTGAGGTGTGTCCGGGAACCACCCCCACATATCAGAGAGTGTAGCCTCTGATAGTATGTTTAATGTTTCATTTGAAATAACATCATCTAATAATATGATTATATTCAATAATATACTAATGACATTATCATATAATTACGATGTAATCATGATGATAATTATTATTATTATTATTATTAATAATAATAATAATAATAATAATCGCTAATAATAATAAATAATTATTATATACGATTATGCAATTATAAATAATGCCCACACACATGCGGGAGCGTGAGCACACGCGCGCGCGCGCGCACACACACACACACACACACACACACACACACACAGGAAGTGGCCAAGTTTGATGCTTCTATTAACTATTTTTCCATCGACAGTTGAAATGTCTAATGACATATCAATGTTAATGTAATTAGCTTCTGTGGTACAACCATACTCTCTCTCTCTCTCTCTCTCTCTCTCTCTCTCTCTCTCTCTCTCTCTCTCTCTCTCTATATATATATATATATATATATATATATATATATATATATATATATATATATATATATATATATATATATATATATATATATATATATATATATATATATATATATATATATATATTTACATATATATACCATATAGCCTATATTTATGTATATATATGCTATACAGTATATACAACGAAATCCCGTTCAACTTTACAAATTATGAACAGTTGAACAGTACATTATCTTGTTTTACTAAAATAGACCTGCATCTAGTATTTGTTGATCAAACATTTTTCTATTTTGCATTTCTCCTTTAGTAAAACACTAGTGGCCTTGTTTGACTGCAGGGCTACATGCACTTGCCGCAGCTTTGGATCACCAAGCGCGTATCTGCGGTTTTCCACGCGCTGTTATCTGAGGCTGCTCCGGCCCACCCATGCACAAGTAGGGGTCCGGTCCGCTGTTCTGGGTTGATATCCACATGCACATTTTATTGAAAGAGCAAAATGAAAGGGCCACTCCTGCAGTAGAAAAACGTTTTCGACAAGCAATACAACAATTTAAAACGACGTTTTTTTTTTCTTGGGGGGGGGGGGGGGGGTGTGAATACGTAAGTATAGTAGTAATAAATATATAGTAATGAATCATCCCATTTATTCATATAACCATTATTTATTTTTTGCTTGGTAAGCTCAATATCTAATTGCAAATAGAGCCGATTTCTCTCAGTGGAACACTGTACATTTCCCGGTGTTGACGGCCGTTTCACTGTACCGCATACACGGGCCTACTTCAGACATGACGGCGCACGATGACCACACGCGATTGCGTAACCGCGTCGGCCCGGTCGGCCCCTGTCCTGTGTTCAGTGCGCGGTGCAATCGCGCTGTTTTTTATTGCCTCCTTCG
>OMKI01047678.1:0-11004 GCA_900302315.1 Phycis blennoides
TAGTCCTGAATGAAGGCCTGGAAGTAAACTCTACATCTCACAAACGAGTTGAGGTAGCTGTGCTGCAATATTTACTCAAAGGACTGTGTGTGTGTGTGTGTGTGTGTGTGTGTGTGTGTGTGTGTGTGTGTGTGTGTGTGTGTGTGTGTGTGTGTGTGTGCGTGTGTGTGTGTGTGTGTTGGTGTGTGTGTGCTCGTGTGTTTTTGTGTGTGTTTGTTTTGTTTTTTTTTTGTTTTTTTTTGTTTTTCTGTTTGTGTGTTTGTCTGAGTGTGTGTGTGCGTCTGTGTGTGTGTGTGTGTGTGTGTGTGTGTGTGTGTGTGTGTGTGTGTGTGTGTGTGTGTGTGTGTGTGTGTGTGTGTGTGTGTGTGTGTGTGTGTGTGTGTGTGTGTGTGTGTGGTGAAACGAGCAAAAGTCAAGACAGAATATTCCAACAATTGTTGTGCTGCTTGTCAGAGAGTCACTGGGCCGTGCTGTGTGCTGTGTGTGGGGGAGGTTTCTTTAGTGTGTCAGTACATTCTAACTGCAGATCACTGAACTGGTAATCGAACCACAAAGCAGCAACCAAACAAGTCAGAAAGCCTGTATGTATGCATATACTGTATATATATGTACATGTGTATGTGTGTGTGGACTATCCTTAGTAATTTTTTTCCCTAGTAATTTTTTTTATTTTCTTTGAAAATTATGTTATTATTATATATATTAATATTATATTAATATTATATATTATATATTATATATATTATATAAATGAGTTTTCATTTTAATGTCTGACTACAAAACTTGTTTTCAATTATCACCGGTCCAAATAAATCACAACCTTATGACGCAAACAATCATATTTGAGTTGAGTCTGGCGAACACTGACTTCAGCCAGCTGCGAGTCAAAGCTTGCTCATAGAAGTACAATATCTGCAAAATTGTAGGAATATGTGGTCCAACTGGTTGGATGTCCATGATGCAACTTCTGTTGAGGGAAAACATAACTGGTGGCCTTTCTTTGGCATGAAAGGCCATTAGTTAAATTCAGTAAAATATGAATACATGTCAAGAGCAGAAGATTCTGATACTTGTCTGGGGTTATTTAATTCTATCCCACCCAAAATGCATTCCTGCACCTAAATCAGCTGAGAGCCTCGACCCACTGCCACGCAGCTGTCCGTCCTGGTATAAATACATCCATGAGTCCACACCCCCCTTGCTGCAAATTTAACCTCTCTGTGGCCTCCGTATTGCCTCCACCTCTTCCTCCTTTACTGTTTCACCTCCACCTCATCCTGCTTCACCTCTTAATCTTCACCTCTTCCTCCTTCACCTCCACCTCTTCACTTCCACCTCTTCAGGAGAGCCAGAGTATCCACTTGGTTTATCTGATTGGCTTGAGAACAGTGTGCGGCTCACTAACTAAAACTCCTCCCCCTAGCACTGATTGGGCCGTCCACTGTTGGGGTTGTGATAATTGGTTTCAACAGGAGTGAGGCCAGACTGATCTTCAGAGGGAATCTGAAACGAGACATCTGAGTTCCAGATGGTCCAGCTGTTTCTGCTGCCAAACTAACCAGTATCATGCTGGTTAGTTTGAGAAGTGGTCTTTATATGAGGGTAAACAAACAAGTTTACTGCCAGTAATGTTTACACCGTGATCTAAACTGAGCCTTTAAACTGAACTTTGACAATATATATACATATATATATATATATATATATATATATATATATATATATATATATATATATATATATGTATGTACTGTATATGTATATATACACAATATACATATATACAGTATGTGTGTGTGTGTGTGTGCTGGGTGAGTTCAGAGTGTGTGTGGAACAGAGAGAGAGGTGACATGTCTAAAATAGATCATTGGTACCAGGAAGAGGGAGCCTGTTCAGAAATAGTAACACACACAAACACATCTTACGTTGCCTCCAGGGCTAATCCAGTCACCGTGGTAACTATACATTGCAAAATATAAACATTGTCCTTAGAACTTCACAGGGGCGTTCCCGTCCTGCCTGTAAAAGAAGGCACAGTTACAAGCACAACTTGTGTTTTGTATTTGCATGAAAGTGAGCGTGCCTGCTCGCTGGTCTCCAAGGACATGATGTGGACCTGAGTGCCCCCCAGTCCTCTGTTCAATGGACAGTACCTTGTTTCCATCTTCTACACCGCCCGTGGGTCTCGGCGATTGTCGACCGATCAAAAGAGAGCGCCGCAATTGATGTTTGTGATGGCGAATGTCAGTCACCATGGCAACACTAACTTTGGGACTTGGGACTTTGATTAAAAAGTCAAACAGATGTGTACACTGAAGTGGTTTTGTTATGTCCAGCACAAAGCCCCCTAACCCTGTACCATCAACAATAAAACCCCTTTTTTTATACAGGGTGTTTAATGGGGTATATTTACACAGGGTAATTATACAGGGTATTTATACAGGGTACAGCTGAATTGCTTAATTGCTGTTTTGTATGTTTGGCCTAAGCCTTGTACCTGATTATGTGTCCCAACAGTTTTTCCTAGTTTTCCAACTGAAAATGTAATTCCACTGAACTACCTTGTAGTTCAGCCTCTTCACCGGAGCTTTCACTGGAGCTTTCACTGGAACCTTCACTGGAGCCCCTTCACTGGAGCCCCTTTACTGGAGCTTTCACTGGAGCTTTCACTGGAGCCCCTTCACTGGAGCTTTCACTGGTCAAAAGGTTCTCGGAGTGACCAGGATAACAGAGAATTAAAGCCAATAGAATTTATAATAGAATTAGGGGGATTAGGGGGGGGGGGGGGAAAGTAGACAAAATATATTATTCTTGTGTGTTCATTAGTCCACTGCATATTGTGAATGTGTGACTGCCTGTGTGCTGCATTGTTCATGTAATAGAAACTTATGTGAATATCTACATTGTATATTATTTTAAACATTCCTATAAGCGAAAACCTATATTAGCCTATAAATATAAAGCCGTATTACGCTACAATATAAAACCATATATATATATATATATATATATATATATATATATATATATATTGTATATTGATTATATAACTATAAATAACATTTTATCTCTTTTCCTCATCTTTCTCTGTGCACTTGATTAATCCCTGCCTCCCCGGCATGTTCTCTCACATCTGTTCTCTGTCACACTCCTAACCACATCTCTCCCTGTCTCTCTCCCCCTCCAGGTCCGTCTCCCTCCCACTCCCGGCCTCTGGTGAACCACTGCAGAGGCTTGTCTCCAGAGGAGAAACGCACACAGTCTGAGCATGCAGTCCTTATTGTTGCGCCTCCTGCCCCCGTTGCTCCTTTTCGTCCTCCCGGCGCCTCCTGCTCTGGCCCAGAGCGACGGAGACCTGGTGGTCCAGACCCGGTCCGGCCGGGTGCGTGGCGTGCGGCTGCCCGTCCTGGAGCGGAGCTTCGTCACGTCCTTCCTCGGCATCCCCTTCGCCGAGCCGCCCGTCGGCCGCCGCCGCTTCCGGCGGGCGGAGCCCAAGAGGCCGTGGACCGGCGTGCTGGAGGCCGGCGCCTACCCCAACGCCTGCTACCAGTTTGTGGACACCTCGTACCCGGGCTTCCAGGGCAGCGAGATGTGGAACCCCAACAGGGAGATGAGCGAGGACTGCCTGTACCTCAACGTCTGGGTTCCGTCCTCAGCTCGGCCACACAACCTCACCGTGATGGTGTGGATCTACGGCGGAGGTGATGACATCACAGTGATCTGATTATGTGATGAAGATGTACGCGGCCCCAAGGGTCGGCCCGGTGGGAACGGAACCCCTTAATCGTGGCGGTCTGTGCACACAGGAAAGCTGCGATGGCGGTAACCTAGTTACCACTGTAACCAGGTTTCCCAACTGCTGTGTAAAAACTATAGCCCGGTTACATAACTCAGTTTCTCCCCAGAGCGAAACCCGTTGACCACACCGAGATAACCCGACCCGGTAGCCCGACCCGGTAACCCGACCTGGTAACCTGATAACCCGACCCGGTAACCCGGTAACCGGACCCTAGCGGTTATCCGATGTTGCACCCTAGGTAAACGCATGTAAACACCGTAACCAGGTTTCAGGTCATTTTGGGAGGTTGGTTGCTCAATCGTTTATCGTCAGATGTTGTGGTTGAATCTAGTGCTTCTTCCACTGACCATGACCCGGTGACGTTAGTGGCCATCGAAGCAGTAATCAGTGTGTTCTTCCGCCACTGGCTGTTGAACCTAACCTTGTTGCTGTGCAACAATTTCCATCACAGGATCACAAGTATGCTGTCGTCCAACCTCTCCATCATCACCATTGAGAGTCATCATCATTCGTCACCATTGACTCAGAGTTTAGCTGACTTTGGGGGGAAGGAGACATTTTAAGAATGTCTGATCTTGGGGCAGCATTTGATTAAATGTAGAACATTTTTAAATATGCCTCTCCCTAGACCTTCTGACTAAACCATACTATTATATATTATTAACATTGTATACTCTATTATATACTATTACAACATATCTCTTCTAGCCCTCTAGACAGGGAGGTGGTGGTAAATCATTTTCTGTTCTTCACAAGAGTAGTGAAACATGAAGTGGCTGTAAGGTTCTTCACAAGTAGTGAAACATGAAGTGACTGTATGGTTCTTCACAAGAGTAGTGAAACATGAAGTGACTGTATGGTTCTTCACTAGAGTAGTGAAACATGAAGTGACTTTATGGTTCTTCACAAAAGTAGTGAAACATGAAGTGACTTTATGGTTCTTCACTAGAGTAGTGAAACATGAAGTGACTCTATGGTTCTTCACCAGAGTAGTGAAACATGAAGTGGCTGTCCTAATCTCCAGGGTTCTACAGTGGATCTTCCTCCCTGGACGTGTACGACGGCCGCTATCTGGCCCACAGCGAGACGGTGATTGTGGTTTCTATGAACTACCGGATTGGAGCGTTTGGCTTCCTGGCTCTGCATGGCTCCTCAGAGGCACCTGGGAATGTGGGGCTGCTGGACCAGAGGATGGCTCTGCAGTGGGTGCAGGACAACATACATTTATTTGGTGGCAACCCTAAACAGGTAATTCCAACAAAAAAACACAAGTTTCACTTTCTGGTGGGGCCAAACCTCCTCGTCACGATATATGATATGACGCATTGATATCCTAATCACCATCAGATACCCAGAATATTTGATTTACACTAATCTGAAGCTAATGGAGAAATGGGTTGCAGTCTCTCTTGTTGATTGACGAGAGAGACTAGCAAGAAAGATTTTGGAAAAAGTGCAAATGTAATGATGTTTCTGGAGCTGGTTGTTGGGTTAGGGTTGCTGGGGTGGACATTGCACTTCTATCTTCTTACAGCTACATTTTGTTTTTACCTCCACTTCTAAAGGTCACAATCTTTGGTGAAAGTGCAGGTGGGGCCTCCGTGGGCTTTCACCTCCTCTCCCCGGACAGCCGGTCCACCTTCACCAGGGCCATCCTCCAGAGCGGCGTGCCTAACTGCCCCTGGGCCTCCGTCAGCCCGTCCGAGGCGCGGCGGAGGGCTACCCTGCTGGCCAAGCTGGTGGGCTGCACTGGGGGCAACGACACAGAGCTGGTGGACTGCCTCCGGAACAAGTCTCCACAGGAGCTCATCGACCAGGAGTGGCAGGTAGAGCAGCTGTACCACCTCCTATAGACCCGGAGTGGTAGAGCAGCTATACCACCTCCTATAGACCAGGAGTGGTAGAGCAGCTGTACCACCTCCTATAGACCCGGAGTGGTAGAACAGCTATACCTTCTATAGACCAGAAGTGGTAGAGCAGCACCTTCAATAGACCAGGAGTGTTAGAGCAGCTGTACCACCTCCTATATACCAGGAGTGGTAGAGCAGCACCTCCTATAGACCAGGAGTGGTAGAGCAGCTTTAGGGTTGCGGTTGGATAGCCAAAAACATTGTCTAATGTCCTTTCCTAACCTCTTTTCCTTGAGCTTGATGGAAAACGTATGTGAAAGATGAGCTGGAGCATTCCTAAGGACAAAAAAAGAGAATCCGCCCTAACACGAGGCCACATCATGATGTTATGTGGGTCTCCGCGTTGAAACTGTGATGTTCTGAAGATGGACGACTAAGAGCACATCTGACATACTTTGCCCCGTGCGTTCTAACTGTGTTGTGTCACACAGGCTGTATAAATGTGGACGACACAGTGAAAAATTATACTTTATTACTATGGTTCGAATTATTAAAAAAAAGAAATATAGGCTTCCACTCACAAAATTAAATAGTTGTCACATTGATAATGGTTGCTCACACTCACACTCCTGTCCACGCATATTTATGGAAATAGAGCCCAATTAGTATGATTTTATGCAAATAATTGTTTGTTTTCGTGAACGGACGAATGGTGTCCTGCCCCAAACGATTGTGGGATGGCATTTCTCCTTTCTTATAGTAGAACAATGTCCAGTGTAACCTATGCTAAATAAGAAAGGAAGCAGTGGCCCCTTTCCTCGTCATGAAGAGACTTGTGTTGTCCCAGGTGCTGCCCTGGTCCGCCTTGTTTCGCTTCTCCTTCGTCCCCATGGTAGATGGACTGGTGCTGCCCGACACCCCGGAGGCCATGATCAACTCTGGAAATTTCAAGGACACTCAGATCCTGCTGGGGGTCAACCAGGACGAGGGCTCCTACTTCCTGTTATATGGCGCTCCAGGCTTCAGCAAGGACAACGAGAGCCTGATCTCCAGGGAGGATTTCATGCAAGGTACACATTTCCTAATACACCCATGACTAGTGCACTTCCTCACACACATCCCTAACACCCATGACTAGTTCACTTCCTCACACACATCCCTAACACCCATGACTAGTGCACTTCCTCACACACATCCTGACATAGCCATGACTAGTGCACTTCCTCACACACATCCCTAACAACCCATGACTAGTGCACTTCCTCACACACATCCTGACATAGCCATGACTAGTGCACTTCCTCACACACATCCCTAAAACCCATGACTAGTGCACTTCCTCACACACATCCCTAACACCCATGACTAGTTCACTTCCTCACACACATCCCTAACACCCATGACTAGTGCACTTCCTCACACACATCCTGACATAGCCATGACTAGTGCACTTCCTCACACACATCCTGACATAGCCATGACTTGTGTTGACCTTTCCTCTGACGTGTGGCGATGTGGTGTTTCTTAGCATCTTCGCATCATAGGCCAGAGATGTTGTATACTAGCAATGGTTAACCTAGCAATTGGAATGCTTGAAACTTGTTCTGGTGACTTGCTTACTTAAGAATAAATGTCCTATAAAAAATGGTTGCAAATCTGTGACCCATAAAAGAAGTACCCATGTTTTTTTTCTGTTGGCATGGAATGTCCGAGATCAATATTGATTGTTGTGTTATTCTAAACTACAAATGAACGCTTAAGAGTAATGTTACAATGTTCAATATGTTTATACAGTAGTGAGAAACTGATAAACTGTCATTTATTTCAATTAGAGATGCAGTGTGCAGAATTGAATGGTATCTTTGCAGAGAGAAAGGCCTTTGCAGAAATGTAATATTCATTATTATGTAAATTATTATGTTATATTAGTGTAAATAAGAATCGTGTTTCGTTAACTTTTGTTAAGGATGGGCCCTTTATATCTCCATAAATTGAAGCTGGTCTGTCATCAGAGTTGAGATGTTAACCTAATGTCTGATTTGTGAGACCGTTCACGACATGTAATTTGGCTTTGGATCGAAACGTCTGATAAATTCACACGCGACGCATTGAAATGTCTCCTTCTCTTGACAGGCGTGAAGCTCAGCGTTCCCCACGCCAACGACATCGGCCTGGAGGCGGTGGTCCTCCAGTACACGGACTGGATCGACGAGAACAACGGCCTGAAGAACCGCGAGGCCATGGATGACATCGTGGGCGACCACAACGTCATCTGCCCGCTGGCCCACTTTGCCCACGCCTACGCCCAGTACAGCGCCCTGCGGGGCGCCAACTCTGGAGCCCTCAACAGTGGCACCTCGCAAGGTCTGCACCCTCACGTCTCAACGCCAGACCCTCCTTGCTTTCCCCAGCTGTTGTGGTGTTGTGTGGCGGAGGCCAACCTTGTGGTGGTGATGAAGAGGTGTTGTGATACGGTTCGTTGTGTCGAAGTCTCGTTTCAACAGTGTGATATTTCTTACGTAGTAATTAGTGAGAGTTTGTGAACATTCGACCCTGTGTGACGTCAAAGCACATTATTTACACCGCTATTATCCGATAACGGTGCAGCCTGGAGTGGTTTATTCAGCGTAGAGCCAGTTGCCAGCAGCAATTAGATGTTGGTTACTTTCATCTATGATGTAGTTGGCTTTCTAGTGTTTTTGTGTTGTCAAGGTAACATGTGGTCAATAGTTGTTGTTGGAATTAAAGCGCAGCGATTCAGAACTATTAAAAGGTGAGGTGTCCCGTTATAGGAAAATCCTAATAATAATAGGGTTATAGTAATAGCTATCCCTACCTCACTGTACATTACCTCAGATGAACCAATGTGTCTCCTCAGGTGTCTACCTCTACCTGTTCGACCACCGTGCCTCTAACCTGGCCTGGCCGGAGTGGATGGGCGTCATCCACGGCTACGAGATCGAGTTTGTGTTCGGCCTTCCCCTGGAGAGGAGACTCAACTACACCTCTGAGGAGGAGAAGCTGAGCCGACGAATCATGAGATACTGGGCCAACTTCGCCCGCACGGGGTGAGACTCTGTTCTGTATATTATTATTATATTATTACTGTGACTATATACTATGAACAGGCCATCTGTTCTATATATTATATACTATTATTACTATAGATAGATAGATAGATATACTTTATTGATCCCAAGCTGGGAAATTGTAGTGTAGCAGCAGCATTACACACAGTAACAACACAAAGAATTAAAGAATAAAATGTAATATAAAAAATGTATAAATAAATTGTAGTGCAAAGTAAAAATATAAAAAATGACTATTTACTATGAACATCACAGGCTCTGTTCTATATTATATAATATATGATTATATTTACTACATACTATGAACAGGCAGAGCAGTAAAAGAATATTAATCTTGTACACTTAACACATATGGGTGTATTGAATGATTTGTGTCACCCCTCAGGAACCCCAACGTGAACCACGAAGGGCCAATAGTAGACAACAAGAAGCGCTGGCCGCTCTTCAGCCTCAGTGAGCAGAAGTACGTGGGTCTGAACACGGAGTCACTGAAGATCCACAAGGGCCTGCGCAATCAGCTGTGTGCCTTCTGGAACCGCTTCCTCCCACGTCTGCTCAACATTACTGGTCTGTGGAAAACACTTGGCCATACCTAGCTGCTCTAGAACAAGCTTTACATCACTATTATGGGCAGAATACCTAGCTGCTCTAGAACAAGCGTTACATCACTATTATGGGCAGAATACCTAGCTGCTCTAGAACAAGCGTTACATCACTATTATGGGCAGAATACCTAGCTGCTCTAGAACAAGCTTTACATCACTATTATGGGCAGAATACTTAGCTGCTCTAAAACAAGCTTTACATCACTATTATAGGCAGAATACCAAGCTGCTCTAGAACAAGCATGAACACTAGTTGGTGACTAGTTGGGGAACACTAGTTGGTGACTAGTTGTTGGTGACTGCTAGTTGGTGAACACTAGCTGGTGACCGCTAGTTGGTGGATGCTAGTTGGTGACTAGTTGGTGACCGCTAGTTGGTGACTACAATAGTTGGTGAGCACTAGTTGGTAACCGCTAGCTGGTGACTGCTAGTTGGTGACTGCTAGTTGGTTGAACACTAGTTGGTGACTGCTAGTTGGTTGAACACTAGTTGGTGACTAGTTAGTGAACACTAGTTGGTGAACACTAGTTGGTGACTACACTAGTTGGTGAACACTAGTTGGTGAGCACTAGTTGGCGACTAGTTGGTGAACACTAGTTGGCGACTAGTTGGTGAACACTAGTTGGCGACTTGCTGGTGAACACTAGTTGGCGACTTGCTGGTGAACACTAGTTGGAGACTAGCTGGTGAACACTAGTTGGTGAACACTAGTTGGTGACTAGTTGGTGAGCACTAGTTGGCGACTAGCTGGTGAACACTAGTTGGTGACTAGCTGGTGAACACTAGTTGGTGACTAGCTGGTGAACACTAGTTGGAGACTAGCTGGTGAACACTAGTTGGTGACTAGCTGGTGACTAGCTGGTGACTAGCTGGTGAACACTAGTTGGTGACTAGCTGGTGACTAGCTGGTGACTAGCTGGTGAACACTAGTTGGTGACTAGCTGGTGAATGCTCGCTGTCCTTTGTCTCCAGACAACATCGACGAGGCGGAGCGGCAGTGGAAAGTGGAGTTCCATCGCTGGTCCTCCTACATGATGCATTGGAAGAGCCAGTTTGACCACTACAGCAAGCAGGAGCGCTGCACGGACCTCTGAGGAGAGGAGCCCTCTGAGGCGGGGACTCCTCTGTGGAGAAGAGTCCTCTGAGGAGAGCGGCCCTCTGAGGAGATGGGCCCCAGGGAGTGCTGAGCTAAGAGAGTGTTGGCGTGCATGATAGAGAGATGGATGGGGAGCAGAAACACTCATCGATGACCACTTTCCTTCACACTCCCACATGAAAGTTCAGTTGACTACACAAGAAGCACTGTTGTTGAATTACTTATGTTATTTATTGATGTATTTATTATGTGTGGTTACTTATCAGACATGCTGTTATTTTTTCACTTCTAATCATTGATTCTGACCAGGGTGTGATGTATGTTTCTGGTTGTCCATTTCTGTGAAGGAAAGTGGTCATTATTATGAAGGGAAGTCAATTACCTCTAATGTGTGTGTATGTGTGTGCGTGTGTATGTGTGTGTATAAAGATGACCCTTTCTTATTTGACTTAAGGCAGCCATGTCCTTGTTACAACAGAAGCATGTTCCCTGTACTAAGAGAAGCCTGCATGAGTTTGTATCCTGCCCTATATTTTGTTATTTATTTCAGGATTCTGCATTACAT
>OMKI01047684.1:0-11285 GCA_900302315.1 Phycis blennoides
AAAAAGTACTGTCTTTGTCGTTCTCTGTTTCCATTGGGTCTATTTTCTCTTCCTCCCTTCAGGGTTGACAAAACAATCTCTGGGGTTGTGGGTGTATGTCCTTCCATCTCTATCTGTATGTCAGTCCATCTATCTGTCTCTGTCTGTCTCGCTGTCTATCTGATTGTGTGTCTGTCTGTCTCTGTGTGTGACTGAGTGTCTGCCTGTCAAACTGAGTGTCTGTCTGTATGTCTGCCTGCCTGTCCGTCTGTCTCTGTCGGTCCATCTGTCTGACTGTGGTTCTGTCTATCTGTTTGACTGGTAGAGCACAGATTAGTTGTTCAGAGAGGGGAAGTCATGATAAACCATTAGTGACATTGTTTTAGCCATCAGGGCCGTGTTAGCTAACACGCTAGCAACACCTTGGCAACACAGTGCAAGCTCCCCAGCAGTAAAGCTGCTCAAGGCAAGCAGTGTGTGAACGCTGAACTTTCTAAAGTTAGCCTCCCCAACAGACAGCAGCCTGGCATCGTGTCACACACACACACACACACACACACACATGCAGAAAAACAAACTGTGGTTGTTCTCCTCCTTATCCTTCACCGTTACATCCCTGGGTGTCTCATGTAGCATGCGTATTTAACTACAGAATATGATCTGCATTCTACCTGCATGTCTTTAAGCAGAGTCTTTCACTAAATAGGTCATGGTTATACATTTGTAATGCAATGCTATTGTGAAATAGATGAATCCTGTTTTTGAGATAGGTTCCGTTCATTTAGATCATTTGGTTGTTGTGTTTTCAGCCTCAGATATTGTTCAGGCTGTAGTCTGATGCTAGACTCCCTCTCTTTCTCCCTCTCTCTCTCTTTCTCTCCATCCCTCTCTCTTGCCCCCCTCTCTCTCTAGCTCTCTCTTCATCTCCTCCTTTCGTCTCTGTCTCTCTATCTCTCCCTCTTTCTTTATTCCTTTCGCTCCCTCTTTTTCTCACTCCCTCTCTGTCTCGCTCTCCCCTTTTCTCTCCCTCTGTACCCATCTCTCTCTCTCTCTCACACTCTCTCTCTCCCCCACTCTCTCTCTTCTCTCTCTCTCTCTCTCTCCCTCTCAGTCCTCTCTCTCTCTCTCTCTCTCTCTCCCTCTCTCTCTCTCTCTCTCTATGTCTCTCTCCCTCTCTCTTTCTCCCTCTCTCTCTCTTTCTCTCCATCCCTCTCTCTTGCCCCCCTCTCTCTCTAGCTCTCTCTTCATCTCCTCCTTTCGTCTCTGTCTCTCTATCTCTCCCTCTTTCTTTATTCCTTTCGCTCCCTCTTTTTCTCACTCCCTCTCTGTCTCGCTCTCCCCTTTTCTCTCCCTCTGTACCCATCTCTCTCTCTCTCTCACACTCTCTCTCTCCCCCACTCTCTCTCTTCTCTCTCACTTTCTCTCTCCCATATATGTCTTCCTCTCTCACTGTCTGTCTTTCTCTCTCCCACTCTCTCGCCCCTCTTCTCCCTCTTTTGTCTATCCCCCTCTCTCTTGCTCTCTCTCTTCATCCGTCTCCCCCCTTTCTCTCTATATCCCTCTCCCCCTCTCTCTTTACCTCACCTCTTCCATCTCACCTCTATCTCTCCCCCCTGCCCTCTCTCTCTCTCTCTCTCTCTCTCTCTCTCTCTCTCTCTCCCTCTCTCTCTCTCACCCTCTACTTTAAGCCTCTTAGCTTAACATACAATTTAATGCTGTTCTTGACAGCCCCAACATTCTGGAGATCTATTGGTCGAGTCATCTGTTGCTAGGCAACGGCAGTGAAGGAAGGGCGACAGAGGCAACATGGCCGCACCCCAGATAGGGATCAAGGTCCTTGAGCCGGGCTCTGGTCCAGTGGAGACCTGAGACCTGAAGACGAGAGGCTGAGGGACAGGGGCTTCAAGAGGACTCCCTGCTGTGTGTATGTGTGTGTGTGTTTGTGCCCATATGTGTGTCCATGGGGTTGTGTACGTGTGTTTATTTGTTTGTCTGCACGTGTGCTGGTGCGTGGCGTATTTTATAGACAACAGGGCTCATTATAATGCTTAAGCACAAGGCTTAACGCCCGCCAGGGTGTGCAGTGCATGTTATTAATTTATTGATACACAGGATCGCTCATTATAACACTGCAGTCATGGTAAGTTGCCATGGGTCGTTACCATGAGGATGATAGAGCCCTCCTCAGCTCCCAGCCCAAAACCCCTTCCTGCCAGTGTGTGTGTGGTAGCCGCCAGAAGGAAACTAAGCTCTTTGTACATTTCTGCAGAACCATGGATATGTTGAATCTCAAAGTTTCTGAACAAAAGTATGTTAAGTATGTATGATATCAACGTTTCTAGATACGTGTGTATCAAACGTAGAGGGTTTCAAATCTCTTTTGGTGATGTGTAGGTTATACTCTGTTAGAAAATTACCAAAATTATGTATTTTATTGTAATGTATTTCACAAGTTTATAAGTTCTATGTCAAGTGTCATTTTCACAAGCCCAGAAGAGGATTTATCACCTGCATTGTGCACACGGTCATTAACTAATTTAAAGATCAATGATTTAGCCAGCTTTTACTCCAAACTATAGTATATGCTGTATGTATACTGCTCGTTGCCATAACGACAGTACATGATGGCAGCTGAGCTTGCGCATGACTAGGAAATAAACACATATTCTAAGGTTCCTTTTGAAGCCAAACTTCAGTTCACCTTTAGTTAATAAATGACTTGATATACGTTCAGATATAAACGTGACCACGTGTTTTCATTTTAAACAGTCTGAGGGCCCGTGACGTTCAACTCCGAGAGAGATTTGTGAGCGCCGACGGATTTGGCAGCGACACGGCCGGGAACCTATTCGTGAAAGCAAAGCACCCAAGAGTCATCGATTTAACAAGGCACGGTTATTTGACGCGTTCACTCACCTTATTCATATTACAGACGTCCAAAGGAAATGCAGTTAAACTTGTCGCCTCGTGTTCCCATCATTCCGTTATTCATGGTGGTCCCCCAGCGCCAGACACTACAGCCCCTCCCCGGCTGCCGCCAAGGCAACGACCCCCCCCCCCTGTGTGAGAGGGCCGGCCTCGTTCTCAGTGAGAATCCATCATTTCTGTTGTTGAGCGCAATGATCACGGCAAGCCAGGAATAGATAACTAGATAGATTGTTCAATATGCATGATGTACCCTACTTGTCCACAAGCACACAACCCCCACCCCCCCCCCAAATGGATATGGGTATAGGGAATTGTTGCCACGGCCCAGTGGTGGTGGGGTCTTCTATATGAAAGAGGGCATTAAAGTATACTAGAATTATCAGTTAGGAGGCCGTAGCCCCACAGGAAGTGATGAAATGAGGTGACTCAGGGGTCAAGGACACTTACCAGTGAGCTCCATCTTTTATATGAAAGAAGGCCTCAAGGTCATATGAGAGCATCACTTTCCAACGCTCCGACATGCATATCTGAGAATCTGACCTATTTTATAAAAGTGAATGTTATGAGCGAAATGAACATTCACTTTTTTTAATCTCATAAGAGCGGGCTCCTTTTGACCTTTTGGCCTGCTCTGTTTACAGCCAGCAGTGATGTATTTGAATGGTCGCCAGAATGCCAGAAAGGGGGTGTGCTTCTCAAAGCATACACCTTTCTCGCATAACGCCGCAGTGCAACTCAAAACTATTTTTTTTAGACATCATAATGTTCAAATTCGAGCTGAAACAGGGAGTTCACTTACACTTCAAAGGATTTGGCCAGTTTGTTAAGAACCCAGGTTAATTGTTGACACAGTCTATGTCGAGATCAGTAAATCAGCCATTCTCTATTTACAGCTCCGCCCCCTTTAGCAGTGCAGCCGCATTCCAAACAACCAATTAGAGCAAAGAAAGTGACACACCAGTGGCAGCCATCTTGGTTGTTTATGAACGGCACTCCCATAGGGAGCTGCTCTGCCATCATATCAAACCCTCCCCATTTTAGATTAACAGTTGGTATTGGCCTGACCTGGACAGGTCTGCTGGAACATCAGTTTGAAGGGTTGGGGGGGGGGGCACACACATACCCAAGAGCAGGTAAATCATGAGCGTGCAGATTTGTCTGGTTGCCAGGCTACTTTTTTCCATCTATGCACGGCCACCTGGTCCTCAGACTTCAAAGTACTGTGTCAAAACATGAAATGAAATACCTTATTGCAGCATTGGCAATGTGACGCAGCAAAGCAAACTCGTGGGGTGGTTTTTTTACGTTGCACGTTAAAATAAATAAATCAATCGCAATTTAAAACAATCTCGTTAGTTCATTAATTACCGGTTAGTGACGACTGCACTTCCAAAAGCTGCATAAGCAACTGCATTATCGCTTGGCAAAACTCTACATGCACACGGTGAAGCTGATCTATGTGTACAAATACTGGCAACGCACGCTGCCTACAGTAGCAGGGTAGACACCCCGCTCCGCCTCGTGACGCAGCGCACGCTGTGTTTGTGTGCCAATTTGATTCATATCTGGCAACACGGGGTACTGAGCAGAGAGAATCATAACTCACAGGCCAAAAACCCCCAAAAATGTCCCGGACCCACAACGGGAATTTCAAAGGACAACATACTGGCTTGTATTGTCGGAGGAGCAGATGTTTCGACTTGTTTCCATAATCTCTTATGATATGGTAATGTTATGATTTAGTACAGTGCATTTGTTATATTGCACCTTTGATGACCCTGCCTCTGTCTCTCTCCATCCCCCACCAGAGTAAAACCCAATACATTCACTTTGATTGAAATAGACTCCTGGACTAGACTATCTGGTCAACACAGCACGACAATGACAAAGAAGACCTCACCTCCCATCTGAGGGCGGGGGAGGCCTACCAAAGAAGAGGACAGAGCGTAGGTCCCTATTCACCAGAAACTCTGGTTCAAGGCCCACCTTTTACTTGGTGGGCCTTACGCCTTTCAATGGCGTTCTAATTTCAACACCTTATTTTGTTACTCTCCACATTACACATGTACATGTGTAGTGTAAATGTGTGGGGTGCTAGGGGTTCGATTCCTGCGGCGGTGGTGTGATTTCATTCTGTGCAGCATGTCTTGGTGAGACACCGTGTTGGCTGGAGCCTCACATCATGTCAGAGATGATTCCTAAATCGATATTTCATGATGAGCCACGCCGTTGAAGCTGTGGTCTCTCCGCGGTCAGGAAGCCAACATTACGTCTACGTCATATCAGACTTTGGGGTGAGTCACTGGAGCTGAGAGTGCAGAGCATCTGGTCAATGTGAGGAGCAACCTGTAAGATCTAACCCCTCTACCCCTGGTCCCCATCTCTCAGGCTGCTGTCTCCTCTGCTCCCTGCTGCTAATGCTGTTCTCAGTTTCATCCCTAGCTCCCGACTGGACAACTGTTTGTATTGGTGCGTCCTATTTGTGGTAAAGAACATGCTAGATAAATGCAGTCAATTGAGCATTTCTCTATATCAACCAGTGGTGAGAGACTGTGAAAAGGCATGGATGGTTTTCTCATACATTATATATATTTGTAATTTTGTCCTGTAGCACTATTCCGGTGACAGCGCTTCCTTCTGTGTGGTGCTGCTGTCATCATCACCACCAGTTCCCTGGACCTTCTCTACACTTGGTGAGTGCACCTCCTCCAAGTAAGTAGAGTCATAAGTAAACAATAGTAAAAGATGATGTCATGGTTCAGATTGACAGACAGGTTTTTTATTGTTATTATATTTGTTCTATTTGCCTCCAGGTTTAAAGGGAAGTGGTGGGATAACGTTGGCAAATATAACTCATCTCTTTAAATAATGGTCCCAGGAGGGCACAAGGTACAGGGCTTATACCTCACCTTTCTGGTCTTCTTCTTCTGGTTACTCTATATGATGACATATATCTTACTTATGATGATATTCAGGTTACTGCCTAGAACAAATACATCTTCATGACTTATCCAAGAAGGGGTTTCCGTTTTTACCAGTTTTACAAAGTCAGTTCTTGTTTAATCGCCAACTTGTGGTACTTGGCTTTGGCCATTATTATTACATCACATGATTTAAAATGGAAGGCTCCACACCTTATTTTAATGCTTTGTTGATTATTTGTTGAAAACCTTGACTGTGTTCTGTGTACGTTGACTCCCTTCAAGAGCATAAAGACGACGAAAAACTTTGAAACAAAGTTCGTCTAGGGAGTGGAACTCTTTAGTTTCAACCCAGTCTTCACCCACAAAGGCACTAAAGTCCATTAAACTATATGTGAAATAAAATATGGCAGTGGTAGAGTGTGTCAACGATGATGAAGTGCGGCACGATGACTCTACGCTACACACTATTGACTCTCACAACATGACGGCTAACGGTCTCCCTCTCCTGAGATCTCTTCCAGGGACCGAAACAGCGGTTGTGATTCCCATCAAAGTGCCTGAGCTGAAAGTGTCTCCTCATCTCTGGGCTACTCTCAGAAGGTCTCTGTGGACATCATCTCCACCAAAGTGGACGACGCCATGTGTATGGCCTTGCCCTAGATCTCCCTAATCCCCACCGACCCAGGATAGCATGTTAACGGCGAGAAGGAAACAGTGATTCAAATCCGTGTGAAGAGTGGAGCCCCGCCCCGGCACGCAGCGTTGCTCCTGTGGGCGATGCCTACCGAGGCTTTCAGAGTGATGTGAGGCGACCAGGAGAACGCATTCCCGAGGCGAGCAGCGTTGGGCCTGGAGATCGGCCAGACAAACTTTCTGAGACTCTCCTCAGTGGAACGCCTCAAAAAGCCATTGGGGGGAACAAGACCCAGCATGGTTAGCCCCTAACCCTCCACTGCTCAAGGAGACCAGGGTCTTGTGAACCTCAAGCCAGCAAGGTTTCTGTTCTGTCTGCGGATCAGTACAAGCGAATCATTATGAGTGATTATCATACTGTTTGATGATGTCTGGAACCAATGGCTTAGGTGAAATATCGACCCCTAATGTAATTAATCTGTATTGGTTGTATTGAGGAAGGACCAATTAGAATCTAAATGTTCATATTTACATTTCCAAATGGTTAAGTTTAGGTAATGTGTTGCAGATGGTTAATTTGAGGAATCAGGTGAGCGATTGTAAAGTTGAGGTATTAGGTTAGATATGGTTGAGGTATTAGGTTAGAGATTGTTGAGACATGATAAGGGGTTTCCAGATGTTTCTGTCATCAGAGGACACCTGAAATACATTCTTTACCTTGCTAAAAGCACGGTGACGCACGGTACAGCTTGTTACACAGCTGTACACCTGCAGACGAGCTGCTTGTCGTCCACAATGCCCTGTCCCTGTAAGGCTTCCCACCTGGACTCACCCTGAGCGGCTTACCTGGAGCACACCTGAGAATCTGCTTCAACTGAGGTTTCTGTCAAGGAAAGAGCTGTTTTGAGATGGAAGACGACAATTGTATTGTTTTTCTGTTCCCAGCTGTAACTATTCTATTAAAATATTAATGTAACCAGTACATCAATGTGAGAGAGAGAAAATAAATCAGTTTTTTATATCATCTATGTGTTTTGTGTGTTTTGTGTGTGTGTGTTTGTGTGTTTGTGTGTTTGTGTGTGTGTGTGGGTGCGCGCAGGATGCATGCACGGCTATGCCTGAGGTCGTGGCTCAAGGAGGAGAATGAGTGTGTAAAATACCCTGGAGTCATCTGGCTGGACCAGTTCCACACCCGCCTCCTGTTTAGATGCTTTAATCCAAAGTGACTTTCAGGTCATTCAGATGCGTGTCATTAAGCAGCAGGCACGGGTTATGGGGCTTGCCCTAGGATGCCTACAGGTCGAATACAGACATTGGGGATGGAACCCAGAAGCTTTCATTTGGGTTTGAACACACCCTAGCCACTGGCCTATCTTACCCCTTGTGGTTTTCCTCTGGGCTGCAGCAGGATGTCAGGAAGGTTGCTACCCAACCTGTGCCTGGCTAAAGCTCCTTTTACATTGAACACAACTGTTGGTTGCAGGTTTTTTCCCATGTCAAAAATATAATTAAAGGGGAAGTGAACGTGATAATATGTACATGATTTTCAACATTGTCACTGTTGCTAAAAATAAGACACCAACTCCTTAGTGAACATTCTCCTCCGCTCTGAACAGGAGTGGAGTTCTTTTTTGTGACGTCAAAGTGCCTTGCCCAGGCACTGACGTCACGACAAAGGGACATGGACAGCGAGGTGTCGATGTCTGGAGCTCCGTCTGGGCAGTGGTTGATGTTGATGACCGCATCCGAGAGAGCGGAATTAGCTTCAAAAGAAGGTATCACAAAGTTGCTGCGGGTTGTAACCATGGGAATAATGAGAGCCCCCCCCCACCCCCCAGAACTCCGAAGTCAAGATGCATTTTTTTTTTTAATCTCATTGTGTTCGAATTCAAGCTGAAACAGATAGGGGTTCACTTACAAGCTGTCCCAGCCACACATCTCTGGTACTTCTCCTCTTGCCTCTACACAGCACAACACCATATATGGATATCTAGTTTTCTGCAACTGTTCCATGTTGGGCTTTAGTTTGGTGGGACACATCTCAATCCAGGCAGTTAAAGCCAAGCACATGCTATGGTTGTAATAGTACAACCCTAGTTTATTATGAGGTTTCTGTGTGTTTTACTGTCTTGTTGCTTTGTTGTTTTATTAGTTAGTTAGTCAGTTGGTTAGTTGGTTAGTTAGTGGGTGAGTGAGTGAGTTAGTTAGTTAGTTGGTTAGTTGTTCTGTTTTGTTTGACCTTAAAGACAAACTTGCTGTCAAAGGTCCCCCTGCTAGCTCAGAGACTGCTCATGACTACACCTGACTGCACAGGAAAATGGACCATCTTGAATCCTACAGAGGAATTTATATTCGTATAGCATGTTGGCGCCGACTTACTCGACTTGCTCAGGCCGCAATCCAGAGGTGTGCAACACGACACAAATCGCCTTATGAACTGTGCGCAAGGGCTCTGGTGTTGTGGGTTTGTGCTGGCTCACGCAGTTCAACTAGCTAGTAGCATAAGATTACCTGCACATATCTGTAGTCAATCCTGATCAATCACCCTGATCAATCACATCCTGTTACAGCCCATACCTCTCGCCTACATTTACAAGAATCTTCTTTGATCGACGCTAACCAAACCCCCCCCCAATCACACTACCTAGCCAGCTGAGCTACTAGCTACTAGCTACCGCTAGTTCACATCACACAGTCACAATCAGTTGGAGGGAACAGAACACTGTTTTTTTTATTATTATTATGAAAGTATCCCTCCTACTTGCTGGGAGAAGCTCAATCTCACACACACACACAACTTTAACAGTCCTGGTATCCACTGTAACTCTCTGCTACAGTTCCCAGATATTGTTTTATTCATACAATGCTATTTTAAGAAGGTCTCCATTTACATCTAATGTCACCTCCACTAGAGCCAAATAATCCACTTCCAGGTAAAAAATAAATGGCATATCGTTGTGTTGGCATGTGATATCTATAAAGCAGAGAAAACTATGTTATTTATAAACGGCCATTTGCACTGAACTCTGTTGACTTTCTGCTTCTGTTTGGTTTCCGTGGAGATGCATCGTCCCAGCGATGTGAAAGCAAAGGGCAGCGGTGTTGAGTTACACGATGTGCACCTTGCCATGGTTCCACTGAGATTAAGGAAGAGATCGGAGGATACTGATCGAGCTGTACCAAATGTACTAGGTGGACATCTCCATAGTTACCTTAGGATGGAGAAAGACGAGGAGGAGGAGGAGGAGGAGGAGGAAAGGACACAGAGATAATGTACCTGGTACACATCACCGTGGTTACAGTTGGGTGGAGAATGAAAGAGGAGAGCTACGAGATATACAGTCAGGTGGATGGTAGCTGGTAGGGCCAGCCTCCTGCTCTTCTCCACTGATGCTGATGTGTTCCCCTCTGACATCCGGAGCCCGGGTGGAGGAGAGTCCCTGTGTGGTGAGAGTGTTGGCATATGAAAATGTTACGACACAATCGAGTCACTACTAGGAGTCAGCGGTGGCTCGATACTGCTGTCCACTTGCCTCATACATGAGAGAAAGAGAGAGGGAGAGAGAGAGAGAGAGAGAGAGAGAGAGAGAGAGAGAGAGAGAGAGAGAGAGAGAGAGAGAGAGAGCAGAAACAGTCCAAGGCTACAGATTTAATCTAGTTGCTGCAGGTCATGTGATTAATGGTGGCCAGTGGCCAGTGGGTGCTGTAATTCATGGGTGCTGTGTGTATGTTTGTGTCATGCAAGTGTGTGTGTGTGTGTGTGTGTGTGTGTGTGTGTGTGTGTGTGTGTTTGTTTGTACATGTGGCTGTGGGGGTGCAGATGTGCTGTTATGTGTGTGTGTGTGTGTGTGTGTGTGTGTGTGTGTGTGTGTGCGTGTGTGCGTGCGAGTGTGCGTGCGTGCGTGCGTGCGTGCGTGCGTGCGTGTGTGCGTGTGTGTGTGAGTGTGTGTGTGTGTGTTTAGGAGTGTATGTGGGAGGTGCAGCTCCATTGGGAAATCTCTCAAACCAATCCAGTGTTCTTCCCTCCTCTAAATGAAGCCCTCCCCTATTAATGGACTTTATTGAAACTGGACCACGTTGTTCAATGTGACTACACAGTGTTTTACATGTACATCACAGTGTTTTAATGTAACCAGTACTTAAGAGTGTTTTTATATATAACCAGTACATCACTGTGTTTCTAAATGTAACCAGTATGTCAGTGTTTCTTAATGTAAACATCACAGTGTTTCTAAATATAACCAGTACATCGCTGTGTTTCTAAATGTAACCAGTACATCATAATGTTTCTAAATGTAACCAGTACATCAGTGTTTCTTAATGTAACCAGTACATCAGTATTTCTTAATGTAACCAGTAAATCAATGTTTCTTAATGTAACCAATACATCATAATGTTTCTAAATGTAACCAATACATCATAATGTTTCTAAATGTAACCAGTACATCATAATGTTTCTAAATGTAACCAGTACATCATAATGTTTCTTAATGTAACCAGTACATCACAGTGTTTCTAAATGTAACCAGTACATCACAGTGTTTCTAAATGTAACCAGTACATCACAGTGTTTCTTAATGTAACCAGTACATCACAGTGTTTCTTAATGTAACCAGTACATCACAGTGTTTCTAAATGTAACCAGTATGTCACAGTGTTTCTAAATATAACCAGTACATCATAATGTTTCTAAATGTAACCAGTACATCACAGTGTTTCTAAATGTAACCAGTACATCAGTGTTTCTAAATGTAACCAGTACATCACAGTGTTTCTAAATGTAACCAGTATGTCACAGTGTTTCTAAATGTAACCAGTATG
>OMKI01047685.1:0-20945 GCA_900302315.1 Phycis blennoides
GGGGGGGGGGGGGGGGGGGGGGGGGGGGGGGGGGGGCAGGGGGTGTAAATGAATTGTCTGGTTGATTTTTTTTTAATTTTTTTAACGTTTTTTTTTCCCCAATACAACATGATGTGGCGTTATTTCTGATAGTGTGGCTACGGTATGTACAGTACAAAGCCAACTGCCTTTTGTTTTTTTTCCTTTCTTACACGCTCGCATACTAAAACACGTGATCCGGAAAACATAATCTCTCTCTCTGTCCATCTCTCTCTCCTTCGTCCTTTTGGTAGTTGGCTTTTTTTGAGGTGGACACAGTGGATAGTTGGAGGAGGACGGCGGCGGCCATGTTGGGAAAGAGCGGCCATTGGTGGAGTTGTATAAGGGAAGAGGAGGATGGCGGCCATGTTGGGGAAGGCGTAGGGGAGTGGCCATCTTGGTGGGGTGTCTAGGGGAGGAGAAGAAAGGGGGCCATGTTGGGAAGGGCGTGTATAGGGGACCGGGGGGACAGGGGAGGTTTCTCAGCAGCAGCCGCCTGACGAGGGCTTGACGCTGGTCCCGGGGGTGAGCTTGACGTTGGGTTTGTCCCCCCCGCCCGCCGCCGCCCCGGGGCCCATCCTCTTCTTGATCTCGGCAGCCATGGTCATGAAGGCCTGCTCCACGTTGGTGGCGTTCTTAGCACTGGTCTCCAGGAAGGGGATGCCCAGCGAGTCAGCAAACTCCTGGAGGGGGGGGGGAGAGAGGGAGAGAGAGAGAGAGAGAGAGAGACAGAGAGCCATAGACATAGACATAGACAGAGAGAGAGAGAGAGAGAGAGAGAGAGAGACAGAGAGACGGACACAAATAGAGAAAGAGACAGTGGGAGGAGCAGGGGTCGAGGAAATGGTTAGGATTTCAAATAAAGCCGCACAAGCATAAAGACATTTCTATACGAATGACCCGCAAAGGCCCGCGTCACAAAGGTTGTACTGTGGAAACGGCTGAAACGTTGGCCTTTAAAAAGGAAACGGCCCCTTTGTACCGAACACATCAACTATCGCGGTGACTTGGGTCTTTGTGGAGCAGCAGTGTGTCAGCAGCACACTTTAGAACCCTACGGCCGCACACAGCAGGCACGGCGTCATCCCATCAACATAGAAATGCTCCGGGTGATACTTTATTCATATCCGTGTGCTCTCTCTCTCTCTCTCTCTCTCTATATACACACACACACAGACTCGGCAGGCTTGACTTCCTCACCTTGGCCGTTGTGTAATCCACCACCTTCTTCGTCGTCAGGTCACATTTGTTCCCCACGAGGAGCTTGTTGACGTTTTCACTGGCGTAGCGGTCGATTTCCTGCAGCCACTGTTTGACATTGTTGAAGGACTCCTGGGGGGGTGGGGGGGGGAGAGAACGCGTCAGACACACCTTTACTGGACCGCAGCGCTTTTTACAACCCAGCCGTCCTGTAGAGCAACACATCCACAGCGACCGGTGCGTCGGCTGCCGTTTAACAGAGAGGACCTTTTCGGTCTTTATTTGTCATTCTCAGATATGGGAACGAAATTTGTTCTCTGCATTTGACCCGTCCTATGGTACATAGGAGCAGTGGGCTGCTGTGTTCATTTGACCCATCCTATGGTACATAGGAGCAGTGGGCTGCTGTGTTCATTTGACCCATCCTATGGTACATAGGAGCAGTGGTGCTGCTATGTTCAGCAGCCCGGTGGAGCAGGTTGGGGGTTCAGTGTCTTGCTCAAGGACACTTCGACATGCAGACAGTTTGGAAGTGGGGATCGAGGGGATCGAACCGCCGACCCTACGGTTAGTGGACGACCTGCTCTGTCCACCAGCTCCACCCACTGAGCTACTGCCGCCCCATCGTTTGCTTTCCGATCGGCACACAACACTTTTTCCGTCATCGTCTCACGACTCATTAGTCGTGGAGTCAGAGTTATCCAAAGAGACTTGCGGTGGAGTGGAGTGAATGTAATTACGTATCATATAAATGTAGGTACACGTATCGGTTGTTCTATGCGTGTATCAAACGTGGCCCCAAAAACCCCCCACTGATAAAAGTCTAATCTAATCTCATCCCATAAATACTGTGATTCAGAGTGACGTCATCTTTATTAACCCTCCTGTCGATACCTCGTCCTTAATAAGCAGGTGAAGGCGTCATCGAGAGCCTACAGGCATAGACTGTGCGGGTTCAGGGTTCGACCCAACAGAACCCCCCCCCGGTATCACCGGGCTGCAGGGACCCACCTGGTCCGTGACATCGTACACCACTATGATACCGTGGGCTCCTCTGTAGTAACTGGAGGTGATGGTCCTGAACCTCTCCTGGCCGGCCGTGTCCCACTGCAGGCAGAGAGACACACACACAGAGAGACGTTGGCTGGTCGCACCACCGCCACCACACCGGCTTCACCGAAGGCCACAACCAACGGGCACCGAGTCTGCCTGCCCAAACCATTCGCTGAGTATTCAGATTCCCCTGCTGCCCGCGGACGGGGAACCCTCTTTCAGAACGCGGCTCGGTAAACGGCAGCATTCAAAACACCGCGCGACGTCGTCCACGACAACACCGGACAACGCGCTGCATAGTGACCGCACAGCTGGTACACACTAGCCACAGAGTATTGTGTTACACAAGGGTGTTAATAGAAGTACAAATAAAATAAAAGCAACACAACACAACAGTATACACTTCCAGTTCCGGACGCAGAACACAAGAGGTTGCCAGGCCGTGTGGTCAGGGCGCAAACAATAATTCCAACATACATTATTAACGCAGTACATTCACACCAGAAAACCCCTTTGACCCAATTCCTAAAGAGTTCCAGCTAAGTGCAGGCAGAGACAGGGGGCCCTGGTACAGGGCCAGAGAGGAGGGGAGGGGATACAGCGAGCAGGTCCCAGTGCCTGGTACTCACAATCTGGAGCTTGATGGTCTTCCCGTCTAACTCGATGGTTCGTATTTTGAAGTCCACGCCGATGGTGCTGATGTAGCTCTCTGTGTACGTGTCATCCTGTGTGACACAACAAGGACAGGAAGGGGCAGAGAGAGGGGTAGAAGGGGTCAGCGGAGCTGGCTTCAACATCCTGCAGGGCCCACTTCCTGCTTCGACGACGTGAAGGCAAGACACTCAAAACAGGAACATCAGTCAATATTAGTCGTGGGCTGCTGCTGCTGGTTTGGATGACGACAACTAGGTCTGAATGAGTGCCTTGGAACATCAAACATACGACGTGGAGTCAGACAGAGTGGGTTGTACTCAAGAAATAGTGCAGAAAAGTGAGTAGGCAGGGGGCGGGGGGGGAGGTATTTTGAAATTCAAATGAGAAGCTTAAGTGATAATAAGCGGTTGCAGAGTAGCAGGGGCACACCTCTGTCGGGTGTAAACTTGTTGCCTTCTGGGTCCTTAATGTTCCTATTGTCCTCATTAACACATCATTATACACAACGCGCAACACATACTTTCTATTAAGCACTTGATCTAAAGCAACAACAATAACAGGCAGTTTGGGGCTCAGGGCATGTCGACGATGCATACAGGAAGAGACTGTGGATGCCGGGGATTCAACTCACAACCTTTCGGCTGGGACCCAAACACCCTAAGCACTACAGACAAACCAAGACAACTTTGCCCATATATATATATATATATATATATATATAAGAAAGTGATAGGAAACCCCTGACTGATTTCCTTCACCAGGATCTAGTCCTAGTAAAAACAATACATATCCTGCATCTACAGTCCAGAGTTAAAAGTGACGGTCAACAGGTCTTGTTCACCACCTGCACCACACAGCAGACGGCCGGCGTGCGGGGAGAGAGCAGGTGTCTGATTGAGACGCAACGTACCGCAAATCGCAGGAGGAGGCAAGACTTTCCCACGCCGGAGTCGCCGATGAGCAGAAGCTTGAATAAATAGTCACTGTGGAGACAAGGAGGAGAAATGGCTTGGTTAGAGCAGCACCTGACCCAACCGATAAGGACTTCCTGTAATGCCCCGCTGCGTGGAACCCGACCATATTAGGACTTCCGCCTGCTAGATGGAAGGAGAGATATAGGTGGTAGTCTCCCCCATACACCGTTTGGAGAATAACCACAAAGGAAAAAAAAACACCAGCCTGGTTTCCAGTGAAACTCGTCTTAATTGCAATGGCTCGTGCTGATTGGTTGGACTTTTGCCAGGTGAAGTTACCATACAACAGGCACCATTTTGACAAAGTGCCTGTTAGCCGCCATTGTTGTGGTTTGACACAAGTGTTTGGTGACTAGAATTGTGTGACAATATATGTTGCAACAATATATGTTGATAGTGTTGAAGGACCAGGCCACATGTATTGTGGTCGTTTCCTTATTGCTGAAATACTCAATGAAATGAACGCAAAGCCCCAATGGTTTTAGCCAGCTTTGTCTGTCTAGACCATATTATTATAATCTACGGCGGTCTTTGGCAGCAAAGGCAAGCATGCGTTTGTCATTCGCGAGACAAATCATTTTGTGTGTGGCGTTATCATTTGGGATACCTGCAGCAAAAAACAAACAAACATAGAATTACGTTGTTCTTCAAGTAAACTAAGCTACTGACAAACAGACGGGTCCATACCCAGAATGCAACACAACACAGTGCACTTCCACTGTATGAACAGGAGACATACATCAGGTGGTCGGCCTACAGCCATCAGAGGACTTCCGTGGGAGTCGCCTCTGTGTTAAATTAACTAGAGGTCGAGAGGAAGTCATTCAATGTTACAGATTAACATTAACACACACTCCACACCAGGACGCCACAGTTCTCTACAAGGACTGTCAGAATGTAGATTTGAATTAGATTTAAATGCAGATTATCAGTGTTTACAGCGTCAGCTATGTCTGGTCATTTTAGTGTTCTGTACTATAGTCCATCTGTGAAAATGCTGACAGGACATCTGTGTGGTATCTGGTAGCTGACATGTCTGGGTTTTCACCAGCAAAATTCTACTTTACTTTGCAAAACCTGGGAGAGAAGGAAACGCGACTGAGGTCTGCCGTCTCCCCTTCAGTGAGAAAGCATGATGGTGTGTTGGGAAATGAGGACACATCATGTGACTGAGCAAGAAGTAGGGTCCAAACTATACAAGCTCAGCTGCCAACTCTGCTTCCTCTTCCAACAGGAAGCCCCGTATGCATGTGTCAGACCAGCACTTCGCTGAGGGTCGGTTGGTTAGCTAGCAGAGGAAAGCCGGCTGTAATTGATTCACCACGAGGGCAGTCCCACTTGCAGTGACTTGTCTTTGTGTGTGAAGAAATATATCATCGACACCCAGCTGGATAACACTGGGTGGGTGCATGTCAATGCTAGTTAGTAGCTAGCTGATAACTGTACCGGCAGCAGTGTTGTGTGAGAGACGGCAGGGTGGGGCCACCATTTTGAACTCTCACCTGTCATCACTAAATGTGTGATGACTGTGCTAGATGCCACGCTCTCCCTTCATCCTCTCATATGCATTGTGTCGGTTAGAATTTGGCATGTGGGCCTGTACTCTGTAAACAAACCCACCAACCTACTTTAAATGTCATTGAAAACAGCAATGTCCATGATCTCTTG
Source organism: Phycis blennoides (assembly GCA_900302315.1). Taxonomy (NCBI): domain Eukaryota; kingdom Metazoa; phylum Chordata; class Actinopteri; order Gadiformes; family Phycidae; genus Phycis; species Phycis blennoides. The sequence goes on from OMKI01047685.1 coordinate 5,568, forward strand.
AATTCCTTACAGGAAATCTGGACTCTTTAAAGAAATACCTGAAATACCATCTTCCAACCACATACATGGACTAGGAGTGGGGCTGAAACACAAGTTAGACCTGAATGGGGCTTGGCTGGGCTCATTGAACAAACTCATAGGTTTGGCCTAACCGGCAACTGTCATGAACCACAAGGGTTGCTTGAAAATCGGAATACAACACAGCCCTGCTAGGCATTGACCTGTGCCCTAGTTGGAGGGGAAAAATATGTCATCTATTTCGTTCATGAATTATAAAGGTAAACAAAATTGTTTTGGGTGGGTTCATGATACAGCCCAATTTTTTTTTTAAATGGATACGGATATATTTTAAGACCCTATAATCCAAGTCTAGATTAGGTTGAAACAATGGACAATGCTTTCGGGAGTCCCAGCATAGTACAAACAAAGCAGAACATTGGCCAGCTGGTCACCTGTGCCCAAGGGTTCGCAGGTAGTTCCCGACCTCTCCAGGCCATCTACTGTTTCGCTTTCAGTCAGATTCCAGTCATGCTCTTGTCATTAATCCCGTGGCCGTGGACAATAGGTGTCCCTGTGCCGGCTACTCAATACTTAAAGAGAGGTCAGAGGCGCAAAGTCATGTTTTTTAGACTCAACGCAGTTCTGACGTATAATAACACTATTCGCATCCAACTTTACGATACGCTTGGGAGATGTTTGTCCAACATATGTATTTTAGATTATCCTTTTATTATTACCGTGACAATACAATCGTACGGGGGTGTAAACGTGTCATAAAGTTAATAACTTGACTGAGGCGGCTTGAAAATGTTCACTTGTGATTGTACACCGAGATGGTTTAATAAGTAGGAAGCCTACTAGGGCCGGTCAATGCTCAACTTGCTGTGATGAATTAGTGGGATTGTCATATGGCATGTGACAAACACATGACGAGGCGACTCACCCCAGCATTCTAGTGAAATGAACAGCATTTTGTGTCACATTTGATTACACACCAGGCAATGTGGCGTAATTGACTAGTTATACGGAAGTAAACAGATCGATGTCGGTTTTCTGTGTGAATCGTTAAATCACGAATTGTGGGTTAAACACATACGTAAGTGGGTGACCCGCGATCACACGTCAAGCCTATTCCTTAATGACAGCCAGACAATCATTCCGACTGGTCAATGCCAAGATCGATCATAATTTAAGATCAGATGAATACGAGTTGTGCCAAATTGTCGGCATATATAAAATAGAATTGCTTTCAAGCCAATATAAAAAGGAAAAGGACAAATTCCTATGGTACACGTATGGCGCACAGGGGGAGACCAAAGATCATAGACACCAGTAAATGCATCGTGAACACATTATAACAAACCTGCATATTTCAATTGAACACGTCTTAACCTAAAATACACACGAGTACCTAAACGCCGACTTGGAGCAAACAGCTGTCAGGGCTCAAACTGTAACACCGACATGTATCTACATTATAAATAGACAACAGTGTGCTAACAAGAGTGAATCCCAACGCCGTGACACTATGGAATTAAACCTCTTCACCGATGCATTCAACATCTCCAACACGATACGAGGTAGTAACACAGGTGGGGATCACGTCAGCTGACGCTGGCTGCTAACAGGGCTAGTCGGCTAGCCTACAACAAGCTCAGGCAACGTGACCCAAAAAAACAGAGGATCACTTACTATTCGGGATTCATGGTTCACCCTTCGTTCAGTAAAATCCCCCTGTTTGAAAAGTGTCAGGACCACGATAAACACCCTGGTAGTCTTCTTGTGGTGAACACGGCAGAGGTAGCTAGCTTGCACTTCCCCGGAATCCTTGGATCTCGAAACAGAACCAAAATGGCCGACACGCCAACCAGGAAGTAGCTAGCATTAGCTAAGCGTCTAGCAAAGGAGACGGACGTCGTATTTCTCGGGCGTATGACCAAGTCCGTATTAAGGAGGACGAGATGCGAGGTAGGCACCAGATATGTCGGTTCTTCACCTGGTAACTGAATAACACTGGCTTAGTGACTATGGTAGCTGTTATAGCTGTTAGAACGCCTCCCTTCCCACTTGCTCCCACACTGACGATGCCGCAACACAGTCAACAGTCAAGCCCAGAGGATTACGTCATTTAGTGAAACGTGGCAGAGAGGTGTTTATTGTACACTGTGCGATATGCTTTCATTCAGTCATCATACTTAAAAAAAAAGTAATAATAATACATTGAATTCTTTATGGTCGTTCAAAGATAGAATTAGAAAAAATATACACATATAAAATCATATCGTAGCTTAGAAAAATATTTCCAGAATCGGTTGCGTTAATGTGTCATGAGATGTGTCATGCACAATGGTTGTGTCATCACTGATCTTAGCAAAAAGACTGGAACATGCCAGGTGAGGCAAGGTGCATGACTGATAATGTGTTTCGACACTTCGACACTAATGACTCCGCAGCAAAAACAATGCCAGTTCAATTGGCGGGGGGGTTGCCACCAAATATGTAGGTTTTGCTATTCCACTGCTATGTCTCCGTGGCTGTGTTATGGAGCACTGGTGCATGTCTGCACTCCAACCATGTCCCGGTTCCAGAAGGTGTAGGGGAACTCTACGGAAGAGGCAGCTCCAACCTCACCCTAAGGAATAGATCAAGACATCAGAAAGATTACTTGGTTTGTCGGTTTCTATATTCGTCCACTACACAATCATTCACGCGGTAATCTTCCACCAATGACTCAGACAACATGCCATACCTTCATGTTCATGGCGATGAGTCCCATCTCAAAACTCTGTGTGGGCCCCAGCCTGCTCATGATGTCTGTGAGGACGTCTTGGCACGCATCTCCAGGGGCAGAACCCTGCTGGGACACAGGGACAGGTGAGAGTCAGGGGTAGAACCCTACTGGGACACAGGGACAGGTGAGAGTCAGGGGTAGAACCCTACTGGGACACAGGGACAGGTGAGAGTCAGGGGTAGAACCCTACTGGGACACAGGGACAGGTGAGAGTCAGGGGTAGAACCCTACTGGGACACAGGGACAGGTGAGAGTCAGCAGAACCCTACTGGGACACAGGGACAGGTGAGTCAGGGGTAGAACCCTACTGGGACACAGGGACAGGTGAGAGTCGAGGGGTAGAACCCTACTGGGACACAGGGACAGGTGAGAGTCAGCAGAACCCTACTGGGACACAGGGACAGGTGAGAGTCAGGGGCAGAACCCTACTGGGACACAGGGACAGGTGGGAGTCAGGGGTAGAACCCTACTGGGACACAGGGACAGGTGAGTCAGGGGTAGAACCCTACTGGGACACAGGGACAGGTGAGAGTCGAGGGACTCGTCTCTCAAACACACTCTGGTTATCCATAGACTCACCTGCTTAATAATAGATTGGTTCTTTTGTCTCCAGAGTAACAACGCGTCCCCATCACACAAGCACAGACCCGTGTATATACACCCCCATTATTATCATTGTTATTATATACCCCCATTATTATGGGAGTGTTTTTCGGCCTTAAAATGAAATGAGAAATCAAAGCCAAAAGCAGGCCTCAGGGGGACTTTTATTTTGTATTGTTACCCAGAGACTTTTATTTTGTCGTGTCCTCACCTGTCTCATCCGCTGGACGATGTGGAAGCTGGGGCAGTAGCACATGATCTTGTCGCCGTCTCCTGTGGCTGAGCATGGATACAACAAAAAACAGTTAACAGTCTGTTAGATAACAGTCAGATAACACTCTACTATTTTAACACATTTCCAACACATTTCTGAGAGCAAAAAACGATGAGGAAGATAAACGCCACATACCAGCAGCAGCGCCAACCTGCATGAAACATTTGGAAATTATTATATAATAAAAAGTGTATGTCTGGAAACAAACAAAGTGAAAAAAAATACAAATATGACACTTTTCCGTATGGAAGTCAGTGTAATACATTGCACTCATCCTACTGTGTGCATTTCCTACGCCTACAGCGTCCTGCAGGGTAGGAGGATGGACTTGCCGCGTGGTCAGCATAAAGCCCACAGCCTGGTAGGGGAGAATCTCCAACCCTCCCTGGGGACTTAAAAGGAGCTCCGGAGGAGGAGACGCCTGTGGAAACAAATCAGAAACAGTCCTTCAGCTCCTCCACCGAACGGCACATACTTTGGTTCTAGGTTTGACTTGGACAAAACATAAAACATACAGTGTGTACTGTGAAATAGACACATGAGGTGAGTGGAATAGTGGTGGTAGAAAGATTGTGAGTCATATTTTAGTTGTATTATGCTCGGACATAAAACAATGGAACTCAGAACAGACTCCAGTTCTAGAGACGGGACTCAGCAGCTGAAGCGGTGGCAATGGCCGCTGGTGCAGAGGAAGAGAATCGAATGAAAACGACAGACTCACCCACTGTTATGTTCCCCATGTGGTCCAGAGCGATGAGACCTTGGGAGACAAAGAGAACCTTAACTTCCACTGAGCCATCACTACACTGATCATGGTGCGTGTAGAATGTGGCTCAACAACCAAGGAATTTGAGAGTCACCCATCTTCATTGGTACATGGTAGAAGGCAAAACAAAAATACATGTTGTGGCTAGCATCACAAACTGAGTAGGATTGTATAGTGGTAAGGGTGTTTGACTTCCACTTGTAAGGTTCTGCCTTTAAGATAACATATTAGGATAAGATAAGACTTTTTTTTTAAATCCCTGACGGGAAATTTAACCTCCATGTTTGCAGTCTACCTGTTGGCAACCTTGAGCAAGATGTCTAACATCCTGCCTGCTCAGTGACTACTTTAACACAATTGTTTTGGGTAAAACGGCAGGCTTAATGACTGCATAGTAAAAAGTAAATAAGGGGGAAAGGATGCATGTTACCAAGAGTGTCATGGCCACTGGGCTTGTTCTTCTTCTCAACAAACTCCTAGAGACAAGAACAAGAAAAATAACCCTTCAGGAAACCACCATACCCCAGATATCAAACTATCAAACACTTCTGAAGAAGTGCGTGGATCTGTAGTCAATGTAAAAAAAAACGGTTGAAGGTGTGAGGTTATACCTCACCTCGGCCAACAGAGGGCACTGCTACTCCGATAATAAAGACACAACTGACGGGTGATCAGAACACGTCATTCCAGTTCCTCCTATCTGATTGTACCACACTGTACCACACTGTACCACACTGTACCACGCTGTGGTACCTGGTAGGCCTGGGCAGAGTGTGCACACTGCACCACACTGTACCACGCTGTGGTACCTGGTAGGCCTGGGCAGAGTGTGCGGTCAGCATGGCGTCGTTGGGCTCCACGGTGAAGCCCTGCTCCCGAGCGAAGCCCTGCGCCCCGTCTCCCACCAGCAGGCTGTGGGGGCTCCTCTCCATCACCCTACGGGCCACGCGCACGGGACTCCCCACCCTGCAGGGACACCGGGGAGGACTCCGCGTCAAACCGCTTTGATGATCAGATTCTGTCCAATGAAACTCCTGACAGTGCTGGTGGCGTCTACATCAGGAGTTCTCGACCTAATCGGGCCGCGACACCCCCAAAAACGTACCGGAGAATGTGTGATGTTGTTTTGACCCCTAAGCTGAGAACCACTGCTCTGCATTGTTACAACACACATGGCGATGATAATGAATAAATACAAAAAGGAGCAATAGAAATGCACATCTGAATGTGATTCTTTATATGGATGACCAATCCAATGGTCCCATCTCAGGCCTGCATATATACAGGGGTCCCCCACACACACACACACACACACACACACACACACACACACACACACACACACACACACACACACACACACACACACGGAGCCCCCCTCCCCTCTCTCACCCCCGTAGGGCTGCCACTGCCCCGAAGCGCCCCGCCCCGCCCTCCATGATGGCAGCGTCGCACTCCAGCACGCCGGCACTGTTGGGGAACCCCCCCCTGCCCACAACGTGGCGCCCCGTGTCCGGGTCATCCTCCACCGCTGCAGGGTCACAGGTTAAAGGTCAATCCAGGGGGCAGGATAGTACGGGTTAGGGTGTTCCAACCCCAATGTGCACAGTCTGACCTGCAGTGGGCACCCTTGAGCAAGACGCCCCCAACCGCTGCCTGCTCCTTTAGAGTCCCACCGGGGATTGAAAGTCTGCTTAACGACACGGCAGTAAAACACACCACTGCCGTTTTCACAAATCATGGAAGGACAGTGTAATAACTTACTCACTGTGAGATATTTATTATAGATATTTATTTTTACTACTTGTATTGTCTTTTTTTATCTTTCTGTCTTATCTGTCGGTATGTTCACTTTAGTTTTAGTATTAGGAATGTCTTGTCTTAGGAATGTCCTGCATGTTGTGCCTGTGCACTTTATCTGTTTCACCGTGGGAGGGTGAGAAACGTACTCTTGATTCCTTTGTATGTCCTGCCATGTGAAGGAATTGACAATAAAGCTACATTGACTTTGACTTCAGACTTTGATATCTTTCGGTGAAATGCCTTCAACAGACAATACGCAATAGCAAGATGGACCTTATGGGAAATGTGGGCGTCACAGACTATAATACGATACTAGTACTGTGGTTGTTTTTCTTGGTTAGTTTCTTGGTGATGTGTTGTCCTGGTGTGATGCTACAGCAGTAAGAGTGAACCAACCTGCTAATGCCTCCTCGACAGCATCAGTGGCTGGACATCCAGAGCTGAGCAGACTCCTCAGTCGGTCCACTGCAGACTCAGAGAAGGCCCAGGTCCCTATGGCCGCCATGTTGACTAGAACACGGATGTATTTCATCAACCCACTGCCGATATTAATCGTGAACAGCCAATACTTCGACAAAGAAATCTAACTTTTGCTCAACCACTGCACTTGAGTACAATGTTGAGGCATACTTTGCCTTTTGTTTTACTTCTGGAATGTAGTGGGATACTTTTTACCTCACTTACTGTATCACACACCTCAAAGCATCCTACAAATCGTACTTACTTACAATATTGACCTACTTATTTATTAAGTAGGTCAATATTGTAATATTATATTCTTAGATAGATAAGACTTTATTAATCCCCGAAAGGAAATTGGGTAAACGTTCAAGTTTACCACTTGAATTTTAGAATGATGAATAAGTACTTTTAATTTTACTTTTTTGATACTTGCACTCAATCTCACAAAATACGATTCTACCTGAAGTAGAATGTTGAATGGAGAACGTTGAGTTTTACCAGAAGAAAATATCCATGTCGCTGTCTCTGGTGGACTCTGCTGGATAGATCTAATACATTTGTAAAACTAAATGTGATCCAGGCATAATCGCTTATAAATAATATAAATAATAAAATGCATAGAATGCTTTAGTAATATAACATGTACTGTGGGAGAAACCAACATAAACACCTCTGACTGCACGGTTTGTGTTCCTCGTGCAGTCGGAAGGTCACTTCCTTGTTATGATCACGTCATCGCTACGTGGGGGTGGCGTGAGGTTCAAGTGTATCTATATTAAACATACATTATTAGGTTAACTTGTTTAATTTTGCACTATAATCATATTATTAACGTTAACATTGTTAAAAATAATTGTTCTTTTTTTTTTTTACTGATAGTAAACTTAAACCGGAGAACCAGCCGTTCTCATTCATAACCTTTAATTAAGCAAAGTCGTTATCTATATTATTATATCTCATTATATTATATTTGTTATATTCATTCTATGATATTAAATGTGGCAAGTCCATTGCAACGGTGTTGTATAACATCATGTTCTTACATGCATAATTTCACTGTGATTTTTCTACTTCCTATGCTGTAAAATGTATACGTCCACTGTCTGTCTGGGTGTATATTTTGCACTATTTTGTTATTGCACTATTATGTTATTTGTTATGTTATATGTTATTTGTTGTCTGTTACAATCATTGAACATTTTGAGTTTGGAGAAACGCAATTTCGATCCTCTGTATGATTTATTGCATCAATTGTATGGTAAGATTCACAATACAGTTCACTTTGACTTTGACTTATGAGACGTAACACGGACAAAACACTTAGTTACTGGGCGAAAGTGCAGTCTTAACTTGGCCATAAACTCGGCCACCCCTACAGGCATTCAGCACCCCAAGATAGCGGACAGCACGTCCCAGATCAGCACCCTGGGGAGCTCCCTACCTGGGGGAGATACTCACCTAGAAGTCATCTCTCTCTAGGGGGTGACGGTATCTTGCGAAATGATGAGAATTATGCATAGGCTACTTGGGGATTCAAACCCAGAACGTTTTGGTTGGGAGTCGAACACCCTATGAAGCACTACACTATCCATGCTATTAAAACATTAAAACATATGTTCACACTAGATTATTATTTGTCGTAGTGTTGCAAGAAGTATGCCCTCCCTTGACATCGACGATGTTGTCAACGCGGTAAGAATGTTCTACAAACGTCTCACCTTGAAGTAGCTGTCCAGGTGACTCGCCACTACACGTGGTACATTACCTATAGCAGCTGGAGACCGAAATAAAAAAGAGTGTACAATCCCAGAGTACATTTGTCGGTTCATCTGTAACATCTCAAGCACCTGGACTGCTGGAGCGGTGGCGGCCGTGTGTCTGCTAAATGGCGCCATCTCGTGGCCAGGTTTGGCGTTGCGCTCGGCTGCGGCGCTGTCCTTGCAGGGCCGTCTGCTCCTTCTTGGTTTGTACAGGAGCCACACGTAGCCTACCGGCACCGACCCGCTCCAGCATGGCCAAGTTGGCGGTGTCGACGATGTGGTGTTCACAAACGATTGAATAAAATAAAAACAATAACGTACAAGTGTTAGAGATGATGTTTGCAGTCATTGTAGGATAACACTTGTTGAATAGTTGAACTCTTGTTGAATCTATATAATACTATAATACTTAATAACGCATATACAACCCCATAATGTGTCTTGATGTGTAATGATGTTGACCTAAATGATCAGGTTATGATCACTTGTTTTATCAATGTTATACTTACTAATAAAATCTGTAACATTGATAACACTTGTGTGTGTGACTTATCAGACCTTATCATGTTGATGGCCCTCAAATGCCAAAAAGCTTCCACACGATATAGTTAAAACAGAAATATCACATATCTGTATGTGATATGACATAACGGAATGTTGTGCACACCCTTCAGCTTATAATGACGCTCTGAGGAAAGAGGATTATAGATAAATGTCAATCTATCGACACAGATTTTATGAATCAGAATAAATTATTAGCCTATATCATAATATATAGATTATATAATATTCGAATAATACATAGCATGTTATAGGCTAATATGCAATTGAAAACGTAAAAAAAGTTTTGTTGTAGTTCAAATGTATTATTATTATTATGAATACAATAATCATAAACATTATGGTTCACAATATTAAGTTGTTATTATATTATTAGTATTAACAATACAAACATAAACATCGTTCACGTAAATTCGAGAAAACGCTTCACGCTTCTAGAAAGACAGAAAGGAGGAGTCACTGGCGAACTATTTCCGGGTTATACATAGTATATTTTTAAATATATATATATACGAAAACATTAGAAATACATTTATCGTTGAAATTACAAGCTATTGATTTTAGTATATACTTTTAGATAATTATAAATTACCCACTTATATAACGGCCGCTCTTAATATTTCTCAAACAGGAAGTTGTTATTATTTCGCACGGCTGTGTTTCTGTTTGCGTCTGACTTTTCTGACCAACGAGTTTTACAGTCGTTAATATACCACTTTAATGATAAAAACTTCGCTCTTCGTCCTATATGAAACGTTAGCTATTAAAAGTGATTTATTGACACTGCCAGTGACAATGTAGCAGCTTGTCACGTGTAACAGGGACCGTAAGAAGACTATGTTTACGACTGGAGTGTGGTTTGCACACTCTCTTCTGTTAGTGATTAGGAGACATCAAAGATGAGTGCTTCACCTGACGGAGGACAATGTAGTGGCCTGTCGGATCAGACTTCAGAAGTACCCTTCTCCGGAGGAGAAAACGGCAAGCATGTGAGTTTTCTTAATGTACAATAGTAAACTAGTATAATTATATATATATCAAATACATAATTGCGTCGTTTGATTAATATTCCTCCAATCAATCAATTAAATCAATGTCCAGGAATATTCTTATCCCTCTTGTCCCTAAAGTCCATCTATGATTTGACAATCCGTTCAAAACATCATAACATCTTGATGTCAATATCCGCATGTCAAAGGAGTTGGAGGTATGTACGGGTACCAACGAGGTCAAGAGCCGGGCGGTGGTGAAGTACTCTGCTGCACCGCCTCCGACCAGCTACGCCCTGCTCCAGGAGCAGACCGACTTGAAGCTTCCTCCGGCGAACTGGCTGCGGGAAAACCCTCAGCTCGGCAGTGCGGGAACCACCGTCCTGGGGTCCAGCAGCAAGAGCAAGCCCTTTTCGAGGTACACCACTCTGTTTGCATTGCTTGGAAAAAAAAAACGTCAGAGAAGCTTAAAGTGATGTAAAAAAAATCTAAACTACTGACTATACCATATATATGTGATACTCACACACTGTGAAACTGGAAACTTTGCTTGTCTTGATTGTTAAACTGCTTGGTGCCCCAGTATCACAATTGATCAGTCGTGTTGATAGCTTGTTATATTTTGTCTTGCTGTACAGTTTTGGGATGGCGTACGACTTCATCGACTCCATCGGAGACGATGTGGACGTCGTGTCGGACTCTGAGGTCTGTCAGCGACAGCAGTTATCTAACCATCTAGCTTTTACTCAGATTACTCTCATTTGTATTTTCACTACTTGTTTGAACTTGCTGCTCTGACACCCACATTTCCAATGTGAATGAATAACGTACTTATCTTATCATAACTGATGTTCTGTTTATCTTCTACAGAACATAAAGAAGCTTCTGAAAATCCCCTACAGCAAGTCCCATGTCAGCATGGCCGTGCACCGCGTGGGGAGGACTCTGCTGCTGGACGAGCTGGACATCCAGGAGCTGTTCATGAGGTCTTCTCAGGTACTGCCGGGGGGAGGTGTCTAGTCCCAATTGAACCCACCGTGTCCCCGTTTCCCCGGGTCTCACCCCGGTCTGCGGCTGCCTCCCTCCAGACTGGAGACTGGGCGTGGCTGAAGGAGTTCTACCAGCGGCTGATCGACCAGAAGTGGCAGCGGAAGAAGAAAAGCAAGGAACACTGGTACCAGAAGGCCATCCTGTCCAAGTTCCTCTACTACAGGTCGGTGCATGTGCTCACGCGGAACAAAGTTTGTAGTTTCATCGGACTACATTTCCCATCTTAACGCCGCGTTGCCATGACGCAGTATCAACGGCGACGCCGCGGCCGAGCGGCTGCCGGACCACGAAGGGGAGGAGGAGAGCGGGGCGGAGGAGTTCAGCCCGTCCTGGCCCGCCACCTTCACCAGCACGCCGTCCGACTCGGAGGAATCCGCCGCCCCCAAAGAGGTCAGACAACCCAGATATTGCCAAACAAAACAAACTAAAACAAACTACATTTAGAATTCCCTAAAGTGGCAGTGAGATGAAGGCAATGTGGCAGCCCTGGTGTTTGATATGGTTGGTTAATATGACTGCATTGTGTGTAGTACCACCCACTGACCACCTTCATCACCTCACAGGAGAACACCTCTGTAGACAGCCTGTTTGCCATCGACCAGGTCACAGCCATTCCCAAAGAGCAGAACCTTCCTATGCTCTTCAACGAGGGAGAGAACAGCCAGGTATTGTTACTATTTTACTATTTAAAGGGTAAAGGGGGCATTTAGCAGACGCTTTTGTCCAAAGCGACTTACAATCAGTGCATTTGTGAGGGTTCGACATGTGGACAGTTGGAGGAGGAGGGGGGATCAAGGGGATCGAACCGCCGACCCTACGGTTAGTGGACGACCCACTCTGTCCACCCGCTCTACCCACTGAGCTACTGCCGCCCGCGGCTGTAGCCGTTCTAAACACTGCAAGTGGCCTTGATTAAAAGTGACTTTCAGTAATGGATACATGGATTTTTAAGATGCATGTCACTGAAGAACAGGAAAGGGCTCAAGGGCGCCTATATCTTAGGCAGCGGACATTGGGGTTCAAACCGAGCACCTTTTGGATGGGAGTCACCCAACATCCTAACCACTAGAACGCCCTGCCCCCCTGAAACACAGTGTTCATGTACCGCCGTTACTTAAAACAATCCCTCAGTCACATTGTGCAACAGGGCAGGAGCAGTACTCTGCTGTGCATCGTCACATGGAGCGCCTTGCAGCTACGTCCAGACATACTGACACCAAGGGAAGGGCCAAGCACATCGTGTAGCAAATGGAAAGCCTGCCTTATGTCCCATTTTAGCATGATCTCTTTTCACCTTTTCTCAAAACTTCAGCCTCACACGTCAGAGCAGTTATTTGATTCTTTCACACGCGACTGCAGCCGTTGAGACTTGTCTCTGGAAACGGTTAAAAACTAATGAAGGCAGAAAAAAAGCCCCTGAGAGAAGAGAAGCTATAGGAGTTCTTACAGCACACAGGGAAACATTGTGTAGGTACTGAGATGCAGGAAGTACTGCCAGGCGCAGAGCTGCAAGTAACCCCACTGTCATAACCTTCCACGATGTTGAACTTAAGGGCCCCACAAAGTCATGCCACATTCACCAAGGATCTGAGTGCAGTCATTGATAAAACAGTTATTATTACTGTTGAAGAACTAGAGATAAGATTTGGAAACATGCTGATGAATGTTAGCAAAGAAAGGACGTTCAAAGGGATCAGAGATCATCATGACCTTTTCAGCGCCATGATGCGGTACATTGAACATTGCACAGACTGTGCATGTCGACACGTCGTGTAGACTATGGGAGGCAGAGCAAACAAAGGCAGAACAGAGGGGCACCAAACGGCAGCGAGTGGCAGTTAACAATTTAATATGACCTCATATATTTTGGCTCCCGAGCATTTTATTTGGCTCCTAAATATGTTGGGTTTTTACGAGCCAATGGCTCCGAGATATGTTACTTTTGCCCGGAGCCCTGTTATGTATTCATGTCTTATTGGCGTCATGAGAAATGCAACGTAGTTACTGTTGAACCTTGAATGGTGCCACAGGGTCTGAGGAACGACTTTGTGCGGAACATCATGTGGACCTTTGAAGACATTCACATGCTGGTGGGCTCCAACATGCCCATATTTGGAGGGGGGCGCTACCCAGCCGTCAGCCTGCGTCTCAGGTGAGCGTTGTCCCACCCAACACACACACGCACGCACGCACGCACGCACACACACACACACACACACACATATACACACACGCACACACACACACGCAGAGACACACGCACGCAGAGGAAGTGTTGAGGGTTTGGCTCACCGGTCGTGTGGAGACCATTCTTCAAGCTTCTTTAACATTTTCATTAGCACCTCTTGACACTCGACCGACTCAAGCATCCGATCTCGGAAACGATGTTGTTGTTTTTGATGAGCTTTCTGTTTTAGTTTTTTGTATTTTTACTTTCCATTCAAAAAACGAGCACTTTATCCAGCTGTAGCTAGCTGCTGCTAGGCTGTACAGCCCTGTGGTTTGAGGCCTCCATTTTGGCTCCATCTCACCCACCTTTCTGTCTCCAGGGACAACAACAAGCCAATCAACATCCTGACTGGGATCGACTACTGGCTGGACAACCTGATGTGCAACGTCCCAGAGCTTGTCATGTGCTTCCATGTCAACGGTATAGTGCAGGTAGAAACCCTATAACATATTATTCATGTTTTACCACCTGTTGGCATGGAGGCCAGCTGTGAGAAGCCATTTCATAATCTACCCGGTGGGGACTACTAGGCATCACATGTGGTATCCAGACAACAGACAGATCAGAGAAATGGCTTGCAGTGACAAATCACAATCAACACATTTTCATGTTAATATTATCCCTATGAATATTCATATTTTGATATAGAGTAACATTGTTGCTCTTGCTCCACCCTGACAGAAATACGAGATGATAAAGACGGAGGACATCCCAGACCTGGACAACTCCACCTTCTCCACCCGCGTGGTGAAAGACATCGCCCAGAACATCCTGTCCTTCCTCAAGTCGAACTGCACCAGAGAGGGTCACACCTACTGGCTCTTCAAAGGTGACACGCCCATGTGGACACGCATGTGTGGATCAGACTCATGCGCTGCTGCTACCACTCTAATGCACTGTGCTAGGTTAGGCCTTGCAATGCTACAGAAAGATCTAAACTGAATCACATACACACTGTTTGTACCATTCTGTGCAATTTCATTCAATGGTACATGGTTCCATGCTATGCTATACTATGGTATACTGTTGCTATGCTATGCTATGCTATGCTATGCTATATGCAACTTTATTGATTTTGAATGTAATCTTGTTTTGTTTCCCTCCCTGCTGTCCAGCCAGTGGCAGTGACATCGTGAAGCTCTATGACCTCACCACGCTGTGTGAGGAGGCTGAAGAGGAGAAGTACCAGAACCCCTTCACGCTGCCCGTGGCCGTGCTGCTCTACAAGTCAGTATGCAGGGAGCTCAACACAAACCCCCCCCCCCCCTTCTTAACACCATGGCTGTTCAGGTCCAGTCCATTTACATTTACATTTAGGGCATTTGGCAGACGCTTTTATCCAGAGCGACTTACAAAGAGTACATTTGTCATAAGAAGGTGAAACATTTCATTGCTGCTCATACAGTAAGAAAGTCACCAGAACAAGTTTCAAGCATTTCAATTGCTAGATTAACCATTGCTAGTATACAACATCTCTGACTAAGTGCCAAGTTACCAAGTGTGATTAAAGTGCGATCAAAGTGCTAATTTACAAAGCACAGTCCACTGCGAACCAAAACCGCTTCACCGAAAACTGCGTTCGTAGAGTCAGGAAAAGAACGCCAGAGAAAAGCCACATGACGGTGTTACTGTTTTATGATGGAGTCGTTTGCCCGACGAGCGTGTGCATGCTGCTTGGTCCCTGCTGTTCATTGGTTGTCGTTCCCCAGGGTGGCCAGCAACATGATGCTGAAGGCCAGGCAGAACAGGAAGCACTACGGCACCGTCCGAACACTGCTGCTGAACTGTGTCAAGCTGCTGGACCAGGAGAGACACCCCCAGGTGAACCACCACCACCACCACCACCACCACCACCACCCCACAAGCTACAGCACTCACACACTGCAGCTGCTGATGCTGTTGGCAACCTCTGGGAACGTACTTGGTGTGACAGTGTCATGATGTACATGCTGTAAACCGACCCTCATCTTAATGCTGTGTGCGTTGCAAAGTATGTCACAATTTACAATGTCACTTGCGTCCCTGGGCCGAAGGCGCTTGGCCGGCCACTGTGGTCGGCTTCCCTCGCTCACTACACATTGGACAGGAG
>OMKI01047708.1:23545-36611 GCA_900302315.1 Phycis blennoides
AGAGAGAGAGAGAAAGGGGGGGAGAGAGAGAGAAGAAATAGACAGATGAAGAGCGAGAGAGAGGGCAGAAACAGATTAACCAACCAAGGGGGTGAGAGCGGTTTTGAGACACATACAGACAGAGACAGAGAGAACGAGAGAGAGAGAGACCTGGTACCACTGATACCAGGTATGGTCTGGAATTGGTCTCCTAGGTTCTACTTCTGATAACCACGTTCTTGTCTTGTACCAGCTCCTAGTGTGGTCCCTGGTTCTGGTTCTGGTGAGTTACCCACCGGTTCTCCTCAGGGATGTGCAGGGCCATCATGATGAGGGGCTCCACACACTCCACCACCCAGCCCAGGCGCTCGCTGACGCGGCCCACCCGGGGGTTCAGGAAGTGGTTGGGCATGCGGCTCCAGATCACGGGGGTCAACATCTGGACGTCCAGCCGGGGAGGACACTGGGGCACCGGGTTCATACGCTCGCTGCGGAACATGGCCGCCGAGATGGGCATGATGTTCTGGTAGAGAAGAGAGATGACGGTCGACACAGACGGTTCGTTAGTTTCTTATGGGCTGCATCCCTATTTAATCATGCTCCCAGGGTTGTTGCTGACAATAACAATGAAGCAACAACAGCTGTGTGCATTTTCTCATTCAAAAGCAGAGTGCTGTTGAGCGTGTGACTGCAGCACCTGACTGTACCGCGTCTGGCTGACTTGTTTCAATCCAGGACAAGGTCACGCACACCTGGCTGTGTATTATGTGGAGCGAGGCCAAGCGCAGTGGCGTTCTCACCTTGAGCTTCCCCAGCTCCAGCTGCACCATGTTCTGACTGGAGGGCTGCACGAAGACCGCAGGGAACAGCTTGGTGTTGGGCTCCACCTGCGAGACAGCATCATAACATTACCTCACATCAAATCATGACATGTGATGTGTGTGTGTGTTTCCACGCCTCCTCCCTCACCTGGTAGAAGGTGTTAATTTCCTTCCCGTTGGCCGTGAAGGTCATGAGACCGGTTGCCAGGTCGACCAGGCAGCCGACCACCATGTCCTCCTGGCTGAAGCGCGTCTGCTGGTTACTGACCAGGTCTCCGCCCCACACCATGTAGCAGTTACTGTGCTTCATACTGCAACACATTCACACAAGACATTTGCACTTAAAGGGCAAGCGTCACTAAAGGGCATTTTCGAATACAAGAGAGTACCGCTTGATAAACGTAATTTATATTGCCGCTGTAATCAACTTTACTGGTAATCCATCGGTCATTGATAGGTGATTGGAAATGTTTATCCATAGAAATGAATATACAGTATATGTATACATGTACGAATACTGGGTACGGGTAGTCTCTGGTCAGCCGGTAAACATGATACATATCATCTATGATCACTGACCTGTCGTGGATGTTTCCCCGGTCGTCCCCGACGGTGATGGTGACGTTGCGGACCTTGGTGAGGTCGAAGGTGGGGTCGTACATGTGGTAGTCCGGGGTCACCCAGCCCACCCACACAGCTGATGGTTCCTGGCCTGCGAAGATCCTCAGAGAGTAGTAGTACTGAGGAGAGGGACGATACATATCACTAGAGAGTAGTAGTACTGAGGAGAGGGACCATACATATCACAAAAGAGTAGTACTGAGGAGAGGGACGATACATATCACTAGAGAGTAGTAGTACTGAGGAGAGGGACCATACATATCACAAAAGAGTAGTACTGAGGAGAGGGACGATACATATCACTAGAGAGTAGTAGTACTGAGGAGAGGGACAATACATATCACTAAAGAGTAGTGCTGAGGAGAGGGACAATACATAGCACTGGAGAGTAGTACTGAGGAGAGGGACAATAACATCACTAGAGAATAGTAGTGCAATAAATGGAGGGACGATAAATAGAGAGGAGAGAATGCAGCAATAAGCCATACAGAATAGCAGTAGGCCTACTAAGGAGAGAAAAAATTGATGCTCACGAGAGACTAGTGGTACTAGAAGACAGCAACAATTATCATTGTAGGAAATTCCCAAATATTTAGAGGCTTTTGCTAATGGTAAGTCTGATCTCACGGTGGTGGTGTTCAGAATGATCTCGGGGTCATCGCGGTCATCGGGCACCACGTCCTCCATCAGACGAGGGACGGTTGGCGGGGCCGGGGGCGGAGACAGCGTTGTCATGGCAACCTTCTTCGTCTTGGCGAAGAACCTACATGACCACGCAGGACACAAAGCAGGCTCGGAGTCAGCAGTCATCAATTGACTAATTATCGCTTGTGACATTAACCTACTTATGATAATAAATTGTGTTACGTGATTGGCCTACGATAAGCGGTAACCAACCAATCACGGAGCACAAAAAAAACTCACCCCTTCTTCTTGCCCTTCTCCGACACAGTGTCCTTCTCGTTCTCCGCGGTCACCTCCTTGGCCACCGAGGGCTCCTTCTTGTCCTCCTCCTGCTCCTTGCGGCTGGCAGACTTCTTCAGCACCTCAAACTCAGAGTCGGGCTCCTTCACCACCACCTCCTCCTCGGGGATGGTGAGGGCGCGGGTCAGCGGCGTGGTGCCGGCGGTGACCTTGAACACCTCGTGGAACTGGACCGGCATGCTCAGGCGCATGAACAGCATGTCCGTGTTGGCGTTCTGCGAGCCGAACGTCTTGTGGGTGAGCTTCAGGCAGGGGGCGCTGTCCACCGTCCCGTCCACACGGGACACCTTGAACCGGGACAAAAACCGATTGCCGATTACGATGAGAGCCGTGGCACCCGACATGGGGGTCAGGACCCCATTTGGGGGTCGGCTGATATCCGTAGAGGGTCGGGGGGGAGATTGCAGACTTGCTGTCTGCTTTTTCACTGTGGTGAGACATTTTGCTAACAAATATCGATGAGTCAATATAACAAAACCCATCAATCATATTTTTCACCTAAAGTGATGGCCTCAGGGCAAAAATTACACAGTGCAAATTTAAATATTAATAAAAATGTTAAATACTTCTCTATTTGGATTTATTGCTAGTCAAGACTGTTAGCCAACCAAAGTTAGAGTTATGCCATCGTCAAACATTATCGCTGTGTTCACGCCGTTACCTCGATATGGCCGTGGTCGGTGGGGACAGGTTCAAACTGGGGTAGGCTCTTGCTGAACCACATGGTGATGTCACGCTTCATGTTTATGGCGAAGGGTTCGAATCCCTCCTGCAGACCACAGATGGCGAAGTAGCGCAGGCTGCTAACGTTCTGACCGAGGTTGATGCGGCCGACCTGCGACAGGCCCAGTGTGCACACCGGGATGAAGCCTGGGGGACGAAAACACACACTTGCAAACTTCAACATGGCTATGAACTAGCATTGGCTACTATCAACCCAGCTACCAGCCAATGGAAGCTACGAGCAACCCAGCTGCTAGCTAATCATCGCTACGAAAATCCCAGCTAGCAACCAAGCAACCCAGTTACTAGCAAACATGTGATAGTCTAAGACAGTACACTGAGCTGAGAGTGCAAAGCCAGTGTAAAGTAAAATCGTATTCAAGTAAAATGCTAACCTAATATTAATCAAGCATAACATGCTAATCCAGTGTATATCGACCAGGTCTTCCTCACCGTCTCCGATCTCGATGTCCTTGAAGGCCATCTCGGATCCAGAGTCGCTGATCAGCATCTCTCCGTTGAGGGTGAACATGATGTTCATCTCCGTCAGGTCGATCATGCAGCCCACCACGTCACCCGACAGCCACTGCCGGCCGAACGGCTCGTTACCGACGTGCCAGCGCTGGGCCTGGGGAGGACCAGTTTCAAAGAGCAGAGTTCGGCACAGCTCAGCTTCCTTCGTCGCACATTCAGTATGTTGACATGCAATCACTGTCAACCAACCGATCTTAATCTTGTTCGAGATTCACATCCCATGAGTGGATTTGTTAGGTCATTTAGGCAAATTGATTTTTTCCCATAATGTAATGCTGTTAAGACAACTAGATAACTGGAACATCACTTGACGTACTAGGTCATGTTGAATGTAAATCGGGTTACTGATCAGGTACTGAATTCTTTCCACACATATCATTGACCTACTAATGGCTCACCGTTTGGACCAGAAGAAGCCGTCAAAGCGTTTCAAACTGGTAGTGACTGACTGGGAGTGACTGACTGGGAGCGGGCGGCTCACCTTGTTGCCGTTGAACACGTAGGCCAGCTCGTCGGCTCCCAGTTCGGTGTCGGCGTGGACGTTGGGCCGGGCCCAGCCCACCCTCATCTCCCCCGTGGTCACCGCCTCGAACTCAAAGTACCACTTCCCCTGGTGGACGGCGTAGGACTTCTCGGCCCGGAAGATACGCACCTTGTCCCCGCGCATGTTCTCCATACCGTGGCCGGCTGCACACACACACACACACACACACACACGCACACACACGCACACAGGCAGGAAGAGCTTGGGATTACCAACAGACCAACACACAATTCCCATTGCATATAACAATGATACAAAAGGAAGCGCAAACAGGTTTTGTATCAAGGTCAATTCACAGGTACATAAGCTGATAATACAAATACAAATACGCTTGTTTATGAATTATGTTGACAATTATATCATATTCTATGAGGGCGCAGTGCACCATACCAGTCGTGGTAGTATTTATATTCTTATTAATGCTGTGCTTCAGGGGTGCATTGCATACGTACTGCTTTCCTGGTCGGGAGGCTCGATGTTGTAGCCGTAGCCAATCAGAGTGCGGACAGCGTTGTTCACACTGTCCCGATTGGTCTTCTTAGTTCTCTCGTCCAATAAGATGTAAGGGACCAGACGAGGGTTACGCTTATTCAAGATGTCCTGAGAGTGAGAAAAATACAAGTGGAAAGGATGTGTTGTAATCAGGTTCAAATATAGATATCCTGCCATAGAATATATACCAACCTGACTATTGTTTTTACAGTGAACACATGTTGTATATTTGAAAACCTACAACACTTCACTACTGACAGAGACTGTTTTGATTGGTAGGGGGTGGATATTCCTGACCAGCTGATTGAAGTGCAGAGGAATTACATTTAAACTGAATGGGTTAAAAGACCAGAAGTGACGACAGAATACAAGAATCTTACCTGTACGATGCTGTAGGTCCAGCCCTGTCGGACCCGGTCCCTGGCCCAAACGTTGTGCCCGTTCTCCGCCAGTTTCTCCACCAGCTGGTTCTGGTTGGGTGTCAGTTTGACGTGGTTGAGGTCCAGAGGGGCGGGCTTGTATCCGTTTACCATCACATAGCTACAAGACAGATAAATGAACAGCAGTTCAATCATGAAAGAGCAGGTAGGGGTTAGGCCATCTAGTATCAAGCACAAAAACACAGCGGAGGGAGGAATGCATGAACATTCGATCAAACTAATAGAAACATGTTTGTTGGTTCTTACGTCTTGGGCAGCTTGATCTTCTTAAGGTTCTCCTCTGCCTTCTCATCTCCCATCCCCACGTGGCAGCCCAGGGCCAGCAGAGTCCTGCAGCACAATACACAAGACACCTTCACCGCATGGTCTTGGGTTTGAGCCCCAGACACAGGTTACATGAACATGGCTGATGTGTTGCTGAACAGGATGGATCTGAGTTTGAGAAGATAAGCTCAAGGTGAAATTGAAGACTTTCCCAAGTTAGTATTATGCCAAAGACCTTCTCCATGCTTTGAATAAGATATATCCTGCAAACACAAAGAGACAGCGTTAATCTGTGTCTGGATGTCTTCGGACTGCAGAACATTGTCATAGATGTCTACCCTACCCTAGAATAGTGGTTCATCTGTCCTGAGGTCAGAGAGAAACCCTTTCAGCCCCGCCCCGGCACTCACTTGAGGGTCTCAGCAGACATCTGGAGGTTGTAGTTCCTCTCCGGCTCGGGGAGGCTCTGGAAGTCCACCAGGCAGGGGTGGAGCTTCTTATTGTCGTCTCGGAACTGAGGGGCGAGGGAGACGGCAGTGAAGTTAAATCTTATGGCGGTGCCTTGACATGGACAGCAGACGAGTTGGACCTGGTGTACTCATGTTGAAACTTAGCTATGATGTGAAATTCCAACACTGTGTTGAATTTCTGTTGGAATAACCAGCTTTGATAAGAAAAACAAAAACAGAGCATTTTTACAACCAAACCAATTATCACAGAGCCTGGAGCTATCTCCTGGGCGGCTGTGTGTGTGTGTCTTTGCGTGTGTATGTCTGTGTGAGTGTGAGAGTGTGTGTGTGTGTGTGTGTACTCACTGAGGCATAGGTCCAGCCCTGCTCGATGCGGGTCACCGCCCACAGCTCATGGATGTTCTCCGCCAGCTTTTCTCTGATCCGCTCCAGGTGCGGCGGCAGCACAATCTAAGCCACAAACACACAAGCCAACGAAACACAAACATCAACACACGAGAACACGCACAAAGCAGAACAATGCAGCGGATGGAATTTTGTGACGGCAAGAGGATTTTAAAACATGTTCCTCAACTTCACAGGGTCCCTATGTTACACTCAGGTGTGATGTTGATTAGCCATGACAAGCAATTCCGAAATAGACGCATGAGTGACATCGCAAGCGGGAGTGTCCACCTAGGTGAATGGCAGGTAGATCAGAGTATCAGAGTCATCTGGGTGGACAAACCAACTTTAATACGCGTACTGTGAAACAGAATGTTATTGCAGTTATTCCAGTTGTTGATTGCATGCCTTGATTGTTCTCGGCCTAACTTGTAACTGCCACTTTGGGTAAAAGCGTCAAAATGCTAATCAGCTAACATTTAATAAAAGCTAAATGCTAATCAGCGTTTAGAGGAGGAGTCCCCCCCTCACCTGTATGGTGTCCACGGGGCAGGGGGTGAAGGAGGTGTGCGTGAGCGACAGGGTGGGGCCCAGCAGGTTGCGGACGCCGCCGTAGTCGTGCTTGTACTCCTTGATGGGCTCGATGCGCATGCGGTCCTTGGGCAGTAGCGCCTCGTAGCACGGGGCGTAGCCCGGCGGCGGCATGAACTTGAAGTCACCGTGGCGACCGCCCAACAGGAAACGAGCCCTGGGGGGAGAGGTCGAGTCGAGGGAAGCATTTTTTTCACATGAAAACGTTTGAATGCGTTTATAAACTGTCACGATACCAACTACAACTGTAAACTAGCTAAATCTCGCTAAGCCATTTTATGTTGGTATGCTAATAAATAGATATCTAAATATTTATAAAACCTTTTTAAAAACACATTTATAAAAAGGATTTATCCCCATGATTACACCCGCTTTAAAAATGACATACAGTAATTTATAAAACACAATCTATAAAGAAATTATAAAACCTCAACCACCATAAACACATTTAGGATCGATTTATCGAGTTATCCAATCGCTAAGTCCTTAATCAAGTCACCATGACTACCACAAAAAAAAAGCGGGAAAAAACTGCTGCCAACTGACTTGATGCCGGCGGAGAAGCTGACGACGGGGAAGAAGAGGCCGTCGACGTTGAAGTTCTCGAACATGCCCTGCACCGGGTGTCCGTTGATGCGGAAGGAGATGCTGGGCACGCTCAGATCCAGACAGCAGCTCACCACGTCGTCGGCCGCCAACACGTGCTGACTGGGTGAGGCCACCTGGCGCGGGACGGTGCCTGCGGAGAGACGGCAAGTCAGGGGACAACACAGTTGGACGACGACATCGTCAACTGAAATACGACGGAACGATGTCCCCGGAAGCTAGACGCCAACTGTCGATGAAAGTGAAACTAACACACACCCAACCCTGAGTATGAGGTCACCCCAGCTCACCTGACCAGAGGTGCAGCCCGTCGAAGCCGTAGGAGTACAGGTCGTCTCCCACCCCGTTGCCGCCCCAGCCCTCTCCACCCCCAGGGTAGGGGCTGTAGCCCTCCGTCAGGGCCCAGCCCACCCTCAGGTGGCTGGCCTGCGCTGTAACAAAGGGCTCCACTTGGTCCACCATCACCTCAAAGTACCACTTCTTGTACTGGGTGGAGCCCTCGCACGTCCCCAGGAAGATGTTGGGCCTCACGCTGAGAACGGACCGCAAACATATTTAAACATGAAATATGAATGCAAGAGAGGAGATAACAGGTACCATGGGACGGCAAGGCACACGCACTCTTCGTTACCCAAACAATACAAATAGATATACAGTAGTTTCAAAGTAGTCTACAACTTACACACCTTGTCACATAATTGACGATGTTGGTCTGTAGCAGAAGGTCGCGACCCGGAAGTAGATTCTCAGTGATGAGATTCTGATTGGATCTGACGGCCACACCGTTGCACACACACAGAGAGCGCAGAACATCCAGAACCTGCAGGGGGCAGAAGAGAGTTCAGCTCAACTCCCATCTTAAATCATATCTGTCATCATTGCCCCCCCCTATCTAGTTCAAATGCCTGGTTTCCTCTTGTGTTCCCCAAAAAAACCTGATAGCAGTTTGGGTGATTGAATCATGTGACAGCCTGAACATTTTTGTGACCCAGACTTCATGTATTTCTCTGCGCCTGCTTCACCACACATCATCTTAATGCTGGTGGCTAAGTTGTTTCTGCCCATATACCATACATACAGGGTTACATACAAGGTTTAAGGTTTGAGACCTTTCAAAATTTTTAGACGTAAAAATATCTATATCTTATTAGTCTGCAATCTCTGGTAACCCCATATGCAAGTGTACTGACCCACAGGTTCGAACAGCTAACTAACTAAGTTGAATCCTGCTCTTGTGGTTGGGAACCAGTAATTAATTAACTTAGACTCTGGTTTGTCCTGACCTTGTGGTTGCGTCCATGTTTGTCCAACAGTGAGATGATGGACTTGATGTGGTTCTCTTGGATAATGTTCAGAACCTCAGGACTCTCAATCAGAACACAGTAGAGAACCTCAAGAATACCTGGAGACATCACAGCCTCATCAGAATACAGTACAGAACCTCCACAATACCAGCAGACATCACAACCTCATCAGAACACAGTACAGAATCAGCCAATCTGACCATGTAAGTCATGGAAGTGAATTGCCCTTCTTGGGATAAAGAAAGTTGTCTGAATCTGAATCTTTCTTCAAGAAATAAAACATTGAGGGCGTCAGTAAAAAATCGAACACACTCTTATATATTCAATAGCATACATATAGAAAGATGTTGTTCCGGTGTGTTTACCTGAAGACGCCTCCAGTCGGTCCAGTTTGCTCACCAGCCAGTCCAGGTTGTCACAGAACAGAGCACAGTTGGAGCGGTTCCCTCGGATCAGAGAAGCTGACCCATCCCAAGAGAAAGAGCAGCACAAAGGACAAAGAGACGCCACAAAGAAGAAGGAATCACGATCAACAATCTTCCGTTCTGCGGCGTATGTCTCATTCGTTGGGAAGCTGTTTCACAGCTGCACACATCGCTCGACAAAAGCACAGCTATCCAAGCGGGGAACCCACGGAAACGAATCGTTTCAACCCCTTCGTGGCGTGAGAGCGCGCCATTAACAGAATCCTAAATTAAGGTGCGTTAAGGTGCGACGGGACGAGAGCCCCCTCCTACCCAGCAGCTCGTACAGCAGGTTGACGATCTCCTTCCAGGACTCGGCCGCCTCCTCGCCGGCGAACTCCGAGAAGTGCGCGGCGGTGTTGTAGACGTTGAGGCGGTCGATGCACTCCAGCACGATGGTGATCATGCCCTGCGCGAGAGGAACCGCCGCACGAGCGCACCAAAGTGAGACACGGCGGCGATGGGACGTTCTAGAGCGAGGGAGAGCCGCTGTGCGAAACCCCCCCCCGAGTAGTCGAGTAGGATTGGATTGATTTATAGGATGGATGATTGTGGATTGTAGTAATTTATTGATTTATGGAAATATGTGTTATAGTATGTGCTGTGCATTATGGTTTCTGGGTTATGGATTGTGGATTATTATGGATGGATATGTGTTATGGACAATGGCCAATGGAAAACAGATGTATGACTCTTCTTTTACTCTACATCATGAATTCTAGATTCTAGATTCTGGATGATCGATTATAAATTATAGATTATGGATGATAGTTTAAAGAGGATGGATTACGGCACCTCCTCCTGGAAGAGGTTCTGTCGGTTGCGGAGGGACCGCAGCTTGGTCTGCTTCTCCTCGTGCTCCAGCTCCTCCTCGGGGGGTCTGAAGTAGAAGATGAGGTCCTGCAGGGACAGGACCACCCCCTCCAGGGGCAGGCTGACGGGCCCCGGGGCCTTGCTCTTGGCCTTCAGGGAGTCCAGACCCCTGGAGGGAAGGGACGCGCGGAGAGATGTTCCTTAGACATTAGCTCGGTGTTAGCCTGGGGACCAGATGAATCTGCGAGCTCATGTTTAAATTGCTCTGGCGTGTGCGCTTCTGGGCCCCCCTCCCGTTCAGACAGATTTCCAGCAGACCCGGGCCGGGTCGGGCCATTCACAGCCGTTCGTTTAATATGGAGCGTGGGTTAATGCGATGACTGTACACGGGAGGCATTGTGTGTGTGACGCATTTTCAGAAACAACGAAGATGGCAGTCACTAATGTGTCACTGGTTTCGATGCTCTGATTGGTTGTATGTCAAATACGCATTTTGCGTATTTTTCGGTATATATGTTTAAATCAAATCAAACTTTATTCACAGGGATTAGGGTCAGGGTCACAGGTCAGAGTTAGGGGCCTCCCTAAAAAAGGGTCCGAAGAGGTCGGAGGTGCTGTAGGGTTAGGCTCTGGGGTCAGGGTTTAGGGTTAGAGGTCAGAGGCAAGGGACCTACTTGATGAAGTGTCTGAAGAGGCCTGTGGTGCTGTAGATCATGCGGGCGGCCTGAGACTCCTCCACCTGGGAGCGGGAGACGGTCAGAGCATCGTCCATGTGGCCCTCCTGGTGCAGAATAGTCTGAGGAGGAGCAGAAAGGAGGAGGTTACCAGGAGAGGAGGAGGAGGTACAGTAAGAGAGGACGAGGTGAAGGGGGAGGAGAGGAGAATGAGGAGAGAAGGAGGAGGAAGAGGAGTAGAAAGAGGCGGATGATGAGGAGTAGGTGAGGGAGGTGGGGGGGGGAGAGGTAAAGGAGGAGGGGAAGGGAAGTGGAGGAGGAAGAGGTGGGAGAGGAAGAAGAGGAGGACTGTTTCTTTAATCAGCTTCAGACATGAGGAACAGAATATGAGCCTGCAACCTGTGTTTGTCTCTGATGGACATTTCATCAAAGGTTTGTCTCCCCTGGCACTCCAGAATAACTGTGTATGAGCGAACTCTGAGCCAGATGTATTTAAGGAGCCTGGCTTCACCTTACAGCAGTGACAGGAAGGTTTGGGGAAGCAGGAGCATTTCTTGCAATAAACACTACATTTCCCATGAGCCTTCACTGAGTTTAGCTAAACAGAGAGAGCATGACAAACAGAATGTGAAAGTGCTGGGGGTTTAGATGACTTTTTTGGTGATTAATTCTATGTTACAGATATAATTAGTTCCATTTAGGAGCTACATAAGGTATTAGATAAGGGATTGTAACATTTGGGTATTCATTTAATTGCGTTTATGTCAAATAGTTAGATTGCGCTATTTTGGTCAGAGATGGTTTAGTTTTGCTAAGGGTTTGGTCACGGTGTGGTGATGGTCTGGTCATGGTCATGTGAGAGGTATCAAGAGGTATTAATCCCGGAACTAAGAGGTATTAATACCACAACTTTAATGCTAAGCTATTCTCGTTGCTGTAGTTGTCATAGAAACACTAGGGAGATGGTAGGCAACAGTTGGTTCTTTGTGTTATGTTTTTCGGCAGGTTGTTATGGAAATAAGGTACTTCACGCTGCTGGGCTGAACTGTGCAATGGTTCTGTTCAGTACACACGCAACTGTGGCCGGAACACAGAATAATAGATCATAAGAGAGGCTAAGGGGGGACAGTGGGGATCGAACCCACTACCTTTTGGCAGGGAGTCAACCTAGCCAAAGGACCTGCAACCCCCCCCACATACACACACACAACACACACACACACACACACACACACATAGACACAAAAATAATTTGCACAGAGCACACATTGTACAAAAAGGCCACCGCAAACACTCACTCTCACTCACTTACTCAGACCCTCAGACACACACAAACAGACACACACGGACACACACACAGCGGTGACATATCACGATCACAAGCAAAAATATATTTCAGCGTGAACTACCACACAACACGACTAACACTAGCACACAAATAGTTCTTGCGAACACCTTTATTGCACTGGCGCGCAGTATTGCTCTGCTTGTAAGAGCAATAATATAGCCCGCAAAATTAAAATAATGAATTGAGCCAAACAGAAAGCATGCCCCTGTGTGCACAAAGTATTTCCCACCTTGCTAGGCTAATGCGTCACTCGTGGCACCAAGTGGGCGGAGCCAGCCATGGCCATCGTATCCCTGAATGTGATTGGCTATTGTATCCTTAAACGTGATTGTTTGCTCTAACCTATCAGATATAGACCACGGATGTAGTTTCTATATATAGACGATGTGTATACTTCACTGTCGGTGTCTTATCAAACTAGCAACAGCGAGGGAATGCTTGCAATTTGTGCAGTCCCGTTTAATTCAACACAAGCTATTTCAAATTCTGGCACATTGCTCTTGTACCTCAGTATTTCGCAGCAGATCAGCATTTCTAACATTTATATCTCCTGGTCTGTTGATATTCCATATACTCAAATACTGCTAATCCTTCAAGGCTTAGGCAATAGTCTGTGCCTGGTGATTCACACAGTAACCACTTGAACACAAAATGCGCTTTATAATTCTCCAAAACGTGTTCTGAAACGTCATCTCTTGAGCAGACTCAAGACTCAAGACTCAGACTCAGACTCAGACTGGTTGGACTTGAGCCTGCCTGATTTACCCCAAGAAAACACCCAAGCACTTCAAGGGGGTGTTTCTACATGTCTGGCAACATGTCACCAATCACATTTAGGGACACGGTGGTCATGGCTGGCTCCGCCCGCTTGCTGCCAACAACGAAAAAACCAGCCGCGCAAGCAGAAAAAATATCCGGGCGAGCAGGAAAACACTTTGTGAGCACGAGAGCAAAGTCAACATTTGTGGGGGGGGGGGGGGGGGGGGCGGGGGGGGGGGCCGTTTTTTTTT
>OMKI01047708.1:36981-53032 GCA_900302315.1 Phycis blennoides
GTCAGTAGCGTGATGCTCATTGTATGTGCCACTCAATAAATGATGTTATCCATTGCAGGCTATAATATTGCCCTTGCAAGCAGGTAAATACTGCGTGCGAGAGCAGTAAAAGTGTTTGGGTTAATAATTTGTGTGCGCGGACGCGTTAGTTGCACGAGTGCGCAAAGTCATTCTTGCTCACTATTCCTGGCAGTGATATGCTGCCATACAACCACACACACAGACACACACACACACACACACACACACACACACACACACACACACACACACACACACACACACACACACACACACACACGCACACAGACACCCACCCACACACACACACACACACACACACACACACACACACACACACACACACACACACACACACACACACACACACACTGTACCTTTCTCTTCATGGTTCCTAGGCGGGCCGCCTTGGCGTCTAGAGCAGCGTAGGTGAGCCACAGGCCGGTGGACACGTGCTGGACGAAGCACATGGACTCTCCGTACTTGATCTCCGGGATGCCCATCCCCTCCACGTCTCGCTTCTGGGCCACCTCTGACTTCTCCTGCTCCCCGAGAGACGGAGAACCAGAGGAAGAGACGGCCGGAGGCCGAGAGAGTGTGAAGAGGTGGCGAAGGTGCTCTGCTGTCATTCACTATTTTCGTTATGCAGCGCATGCGTTTTATTTGGAGGAAATTACAGTGAATGCAGCTCCATGGGTCGCACTTTAGAAAAACTGCGACTCTGAAGCATTAATAAAGTAGTGTTAAATATTAATAACTGGTTATGAATCGCTTATGAGGAACAATGCTTTCATGAACAGAATTAATTCACCGCACTATCCCGGTAAAATATAAATGTAGTCCACTATCTTCAACACAAATGTACTGGCAGTGGAATCTCTTTGAAACAAACATAATATTGCCTTCATTGTTTTTGATTGGTCAAAAGCTAGTGCCACGTGATGTCCCTTGCTCACTGAAAAGCCAATCAGAAAAAGGGACTATGTTCAGTGGTGTCCCAGCATTGACTTTTTTTCTTTTTAATGAATTCACGGTTGGGCCTCTCCTTCGAGCGTGGACCTCTGACCTTGGAGAGGCGGAAGCAGAAGGCAGACATCTTGGTGTTGGCTCTTTCTGGGTCCATCACCATGAGCCCCTTCTCCTCGTCCAGACACAGGTAGCGTCCGGTGGTGATGTGGCGCACACGGAAAGACTGGCCCCACTTCATGTGACTGCCACTCCAGCTGCACACAGACCAGAAGACAACACACTGGTAAGGTAACACACTCCAGCTAGACGTAGACCACAACACACTGAACAGAACGCAGTCCGGCTAGACGTAGACCACAACACACTTAGTAACAGAACACACTCCGGCTAGACGTTGACCACAACACACTTAGTAACAGAACGCACTCCGGCTAGACGTAGACCACAACACACTTAGTAACAGAACGCACTCCGGCTAGACGTAGACCACAACACACTTAGTAACAGAACGCACTCCGGCTAGACGTAGACCACAACACACTTAGTAACAGAACGCACTCCGGCTAGACGTAGACCACAACACACTTAGTAACAGAACGCACTCCGGCTAGACGTAGACCACAACACACTTAGTAACAGAACGCACTCCGGCTAGACGTAGACCACAACACACGTAGTAACAGAACGCACTCCGGCTAGACGTAGACCACAACACACTTAGTAACAAAACGCACTCCGGCTAGACGAACACCACAACACACCACAACACAGTAACGTAACACATGAGGATGAATAGTTTTTGTTACCAGATTCTGAGAGGTTCCAGCCTCCACAGGGAGCGCGCCTGACTGCACACAGCTCCCCCCTCGTAGTGAGCCATTCTGCCAGTGAGAAGAACATAGAGTCAACCTCCACACACCTGCAGTCACGCTGGACTTACCATCAATCAGACACATGTCATTGGGGAGCAGGTAGGGGTTAATTATCGTGTGCCCCCCCCCCCCCTACTGGCAACATGGTGGCCGGGGTGAATCTACCCGCTCCTCACCTGCGTTTCTCCTCCCCCTCCTCAGGCGTGGAGATGGCCAGACACTCATCCATGTGGCCGTGGAATAGACGCAGAACATGGCCGCCGGTCAGATACCCTGGAGGGGGAGGAGAAACACAACACACTTGTCATCCTCGTCTCCTCCATTGATAAATCACTGCACAGCGTTCTGATAACAGACTCTTGTGTGTCATCTTGACTGGGAACTTACTATAATGTCAACTATACAATAGAAACTACACAGGGTGTATAATGTGAACTGTGAAGGAGCAGGTCCAGTGTACCTTCAGCCAGCTCACAGCCAGAGCACACAGGGTTCATGTTCCACAGAGTCTGCATGAAGGAGGCGTCCACCATCAGATCACCACTGGCATAGGAGAGATGCTGCAGGAGGAAGAGAAGGAGGAGGAGGAAATGATGGGAGGAGGGAGAGGAGGAGCAGGAGAAGGGATTAGGAGGGGACGAAAGGGAGGAGAAAGAGGAGTTGAAGGAGAAGCGAGGAGGAGGTACGAGAGATAACACCAAGGAGGGTTGGGGTAAAAGAAAAAGTCAATTGACAGTTGAAAGAGCAATCAAATGTAATGTAATTAAATGTAATGAAACATACATATAATAGAATACAATAATAACAGCACAGACAGACACAGTCTGAAGGAATGGACAGAGCAGTGAATGGATGAACGGAGGTGAACGAGTGAGTTCCCCACCAGGTATCTCTCGGACGACACGCTGACCAGGATGAGGTCATCACCCACTCTGACCTTCTCACCCTCCGACCTCTGCTTGGAGGCTGGGTGGATGGTCCACCAGCATGCCTCCCCTGGCACCATGGAGGAGGAGAGGAGCAGGAGGAGAGGGAGAGGAGAGAAAGAATGAATGAATTAAAGAGAGCAGGGAAGCATAAATAGCTTTAGAAACAGACAATATGAATATGAATCAATCTACAGGAGACTCTAAATTTCAGCTCCTAGGGAGCTGAAACACATCCTGAGACGAATGGCAGGTGTGCGCGTCCCTCAGCTGTACCTGTGGAGTCCTCTTGAAGGCCCACGTCGAAGGCAAGCTTGTCTGTGAGGGACCGAGACGTGGTCAGACAGCTCAGGTACTGAGGAGGGACAGAATAACGTTCACGCCATTCATTAAGTAAGGGATAATGTAGAGCGATGAACAGATTCTCAGACTAAAAAAATGTACCTTTAATTGATCAATTCAAAAAAGAAAATCTGATCGGCTGAGGAATAATCATAACATATCTAAATAATAACATTAGACGGTTAACAGAGAAAAGTCACAGAGGATATCAGTGTAAATAACTCAACTCTGTTGGTGGAAGTCACTCAATGACCCCATTTTAGAATCTGGTTTACTTTGGGAAGCTAAAATGGGGTCAATGGCTGTGTGACCCCCTGGCATGCGATCACTGTGTTCTCACCATGCTAGAGTGGTAGTGTCTCAGGAGGATGGCGTGGCCGTACAGCAGGGTCCGGTGGCCCCCGCCCTGGGATGACTGTGGGGGGGGGGGAACACAGGTCAGGGTTAACCCCCACTCCAGAGGAACGACAGAGACAGATAGACAGGTGGACAGATTGCTCCTCCACCACAGAAGGAGAACAGAGAGAGAGAGAGAGAGAGAGAGAGAGAGAGAGAGAGAGAGAGAGAGAGAGAGAGAGAGAGAGAGAGAGAGAGGACAGACGGCTCCTCTACCAAAGAAGCACAGAACAGAGAAAGGTAGACAGATGGCTACAAAGGAATCACAGGAAGACGACTGCCTACTCGGACAGAGAAATAGAACCTTTGTGTAGTGTTTCAGTGTTTGATGAACAAATGGCGGCATTCTCAACAACAACATACTGCGCAGAATCACCTAATTGGATGACTTCAAATTTAATTTGAAAACTAAAATTACATTCCCATACCAGTACAAAGCTCATATTGCTATTGACTAGGTGGAACATGACGTAGCATGGCACATAGCAACGATTACACCAACAAAGTCGGGCACATTGCAAACAAAGCTTTGACGACACTTGACCTGGTTGCGACAGAACAAAACCCGCCATACAGAAGACACACAAACAGCACAAAGAAACCTCCTACCTTTTCCCAACATCCAGCAAGGTTTCAAACGAGAAAACAGAATCAGGCCTAATGTTGTTGTAATAATAGAGAGGCTAAAGCTAAAATATTGATCAAGACTGGAACAGCATGGTGCCGATGGTGCGTGTGAAGTGTGCGAGAGGAAAACATGGCTTGTGAGGACATCTGCGTATCTTGGTCTGAGACGGGCGCAGTGTGAGGACTCTGGGCAGGAGGCCATGTTGTTATTCTCATCCACTAACCGGACCCCACAAGCCAGACTCCATCTTGTGAGCTCAGGATTAACTGCTAGAAACCTCCCGTCCAAAAAAATAAAACTGTTGATAATGTTTGTTTAAATGTATTTTAATGACTGCACTACATTTTCTGTGTCATTTTTTAAATAATAATAAAGAACATTATTATTATTATTATTTATCTTTTTATTTTCTTAATTCTTGTCAATCTCTGGTGCTTTCTGCCGTGACACCGGCATTTCTCATACTGGGATAAATAAAGTACACCTTATCTTATCCTATCCAAAAAAAGGTTTAATGCCTCAGAGACGTTTGTTTCAAGAGGAAGCATTTTAATTAATTCTTCTTTAATAACCCAATTTCTACGCCATTCCGTTTCCCAGCCAAGGTTCATACCTTACCTCCCAAAGTGACGTATGAACACTGGCTAGGAAAGGGAGGGTCGTTCACCCCGGACATGCATGGTGCTCCCCTTGCTCCAGTACTGGGAGTCTCAGGCCAAGATCTGCAGCCCAACCAGGAGCCAATGGATGGGGAGATGCATGACGAAAAAGATGTCCACCTTTTCAGATGACGACAATGTGTGTAGTTTTACCAGCTTTTCTGACCTCAACTTCTTTGCACCATGGCTAGCAAAGATAACGGGCATTCAAATGAGACAACGTGAAACACCAAATGTAAAAGGGTATGGAGTATGTGTGACAAAAAAACGTTGTAGATGATGAATGAAATGCTATCTGTGATGACAGTTTGAATGCTTGAAGGATTATGACGGTTATATCATGTATATAAGTTATAGCATTCACCCTAATGATTTAATATAAACTGATACTTCAGCTTGACCAAGGATGTAGAACAGTAAATGAAACGTCTCAACGGAGAACTACGAAACGCAATCAGAATATAACTCTAATTATAGTATTATTATTATATATTCTAATAATGATATTGAAGTAATTTGTGAATAATTTCTCAGGAACATCTTGACCTTCTTTAGCCATGTTACGACCAGGGCCATTCCAAACGTTCTGTATATTTTGTACATATATGTATAATTTATGTAAATGTTTGTGTATAAATGCAGAATTTTCTACATTGCATATATTTATCCCTGTTCTAGTTTATATTTTTATCAAAAACAAGCAGCTGAGGGTCAGGAAGACCCCTGGCTGGGATGTCAG
Organism: Phycis blennoides; assembly: GCA_900302315.1. Classification (NCBI taxonomy): domain Eukaryota; kingdom Metazoa; phylum Chordata; class Actinopteri; order Gadiformes; family Phycidae; genus Phycis; species Phycis blennoides. The sequence continues at coordinate 42,534 of OMKI01047708.1, forward strand.
CTGAACATGAGTGACCAGTGAGCTGGCTGTGCTGGTTGACCGGTTTCAGATTGGTTGAGTGGTTGACGGGTTTAGGACAAATGTTTTTACAGATGTTTACAGAAAAGACGTTTTTTTTTAGAGACATACCCATTGGTCCAAATCGACTGTCTGCTACGCAGAGAGCAGAGAAAGGGAGGAGGGGGGTTGTGTGTGTCAACGACAGGGAAAGACTTTATGGTGACTATAACACGCTAACGTTGTTACCGTGTGGATATCGGTGAGAGGAGGACGCGGATTCAGTCGTGGAATTTTTGCGAAATTCATCAAGATAGAGTCGGCATTTTTGTAACCCAATTCTTGCCAGTGTTAAAACTAAATAAAAAAAACGTGTATTCAAAATTAAATAAATGTCATCAAATAACAACACAAAATCAAACGTATCAATGCTGATCTTAAAAGTGACCCGATAAATACTAAGAAAGGAGAAGGTATTCTCATCAGAGGCTTGGAACCCTAGACCATACTGTCCAATCCCCTCTGTTGCAGACTATATTTATTTTGAACTAACCTACCAATTCCGTGCTTTATGCTACCATTAAATGTCAGCCCCTATCACCCTCCTAGCCGTCCCTGGAAGAAGGGATCCCTCTTCTGGGTTCCTTTCTCTGGGTTTGGGGAGTCTCTCCTTGGAGTCCTTTACAGGGCTTAGGTGTTTGGGGGTGCAGTGTGACGTGGGCTGTGAAGCCCTTTGGGACGACTGCTGTGAACAAGGTCTGCACTGATGAAGTTGTCTAAAATGGACTGTATCTTCTATTGAAAACACTTTAGCGCTCATTAAGCGGCACCTACATCGATCATCTCCACGCGGTGAGCCAGCATCTCCTGGAGGGCGCGCACAGACAGCGACTGCTCCAGGATGAATGAGCAGATGGCGAGGTCTGGAGGAACATTCTGACAGAACACGCACACACGCACACGCACACGCACACACGCACGCACACACACACACACACACACACACACACACACACAGTGCATGTGGTGAGATACCTTTTCAAACCACCAGGTTATAGACATGGTTTAGATGGTTGAATCTTGCTTAAATTATTACTTAATTGGTTAACAAATGATTTTCAATTTCCATAGACCGCAGAATATAACCACACTTTCTAATTCTGACACCTTTATGTCAATGCTTTTAATGTGTCAAATACACCAATAAATTATATCAGGCACATGACCAAGAAAACAACAACGACTGCACTAGCAATATTTCACCAGAGGGGTGCTGTTGCCGCAGTTTCTTATCTATAGACGAGAGATAGTTGAGAAGTGGAAGGGACATCGCATGAATGTGTCATCAATCTACATTTAGTTATTAATTGGCAAATACATTGTGCGTTTACATATATCCTCCGCAATCAATCAAACTCCTCTATCCTCAACAATCAAGCGATCGGTAGGTTGATTGATGGAGGGCTGGTACCTGGGCGTTGGACGTGGTCTCCAGGAAGCAGAGGCGGTTCCCGAAGCCCTCGCAGGACAGACACAGCTTGATCTGCTCCTTCAGCACGGACGCCGTGCACTGGAGCACCACCTGGTCATCCTGTGGGATTAATACGATAACCGTTAATAAACCTTGATATCCTGATCAATACATTGTCAGTTTGATCAATACCTTAACATCAACACCACCTCATTCTGTAAGATAATATTATAATCAATAAATGAATATCCTTATCAATACCTTAACATGGCCAGACCATCTCGTACCACAAATGTCTTGATCAATACCTTAATATCCTGATCAATACCCTGATAGTATGATCAATACCTTAACATCAACAACACCACCTGGTCATTCTGTAAGCGAAGATCATGATCAATACCTTAATTTGAGTCAATATATAAACTCCTGATATCACACAACCTCTCTATACCGTTTACATGACAAGCTCATATTCATACTTGTGTATGAATACACTAGTATGTACTGTAACTGTAACTTAGGGTTAGGTTGGCTAACCCTAAATGACCCTGAGCTACTTCTACTGAATACCAGTACACCCATTTAAAGCGCATGCTATCTGTGTAAAGAACATGTATTAAAGAAAGACAAAAGAAACACAATATTTTATGAGCTGTATGAAAGCTACATAAGAGCATTTCAGTGTTATAGAGGACACAGTGGACTATAGCGGGCTTATGTACAGACAGGTAAAGAGACAGACACACTTTTCAAAACAAGACAAATCTAAATCAAATCTAAATCACACACAAGCACAATACGATATATCAACAGTTAATCTTTATATTTATTCAATTGAAGAATACTGAAAGGTAGGAAGAGCGTAGGCCTTATGGTCAAAGTTCTTCAAGAGAGTCTTTTGCACCCAGAATTGATCAGTCATTTTGAAGGAGGGATTCTGTAATTTGCAGAATTATAAAAGAGGAATTTGCTAAATTATAAAAGAGTAATTATGCAGAAATCTACAAGAGTAGAGTTGCTTGATTCTAATAATAGTCCTAGTGAATTCTAGGAGTAGGTTGAAAGGAGAATCCTAAAAGATACATTTACAGGTAGATTTAGATTACAGGTACACTTACAGTCTACCCCTAGAATAGAAAGAACTCTAAAGAGACCACTGTAATCACTTCTGACAGTATTTTGCAGCCCCTGTCAGGCCTCTCCAAGTGGTTAAATGCTGTAGTTAACACCCCCAGCCTCCCCCCTCTCTTTCTCTCTCTCTCCTGCCCCCACATGCGAATCTGCACCTGATACTCTGCATTCCCAGCTGCCCCTGGCAATCACCACCTTCCACCTCTCCACCCACCCACTACGCAGGCAGATCCCCTCTGATGTCCCACCTCCACGAGGCCCTAAAGGCTCTCCTCCCGTGGCAGACCATTCCCCCGGCCCTCTGAGTCACTGGACCTCTGTGGCATTGTGGTCGGAGAGACGCATTCTCACTGCGACTTGGAAATTCACTTGTTGTTGGTGTCAGCTAGGCCTGCTTCTTTATATATTTTCATATTGAATATATTCAGCTTCTTCATTTAATATTCATGTGCATTGGTTTATGGCGGTCTTTTAAATGCAAAACGGAAATGTACCTGGCAATGAAGCTCTTTAGGATTCAGATTCTCAAAAAGTGTGAGCAGTTCTGTCGTCTGTATTAAACCCTAACCCTTTATGTGTGTCTCTCTTTATCGAATCCACGGTGCACATTTAGCACAGCTCTTGAGCACGAGCAGTGGCCCTTAGCCCTCGACCAGACTCCAATCGACCTTGGACCAGCAACCCCGCTATCATCCCTCACTGGACGCAGCGCCGCCAGCTCTTCCCCCGGCTGGGGAGTCCGCCCTGCGCCCTTCAGCCCGGATCATCCATCTCCCCTCAGCCCAGAAACGTCTCTCCTCTCGTCTGCCCCAGCCTGCCTCCTCCTGCCCAGAGGAAAGTGGAGCAACGCGCCCTCGCCGCCTCCTTCGCTTACAATGAGACCTGCGCGACTCCCCCGCCTTGAGCCCGCGTCTTCACTTCAGACAGAGCGTTGAGATACGCCCAGTCAAGTCCATTGTATTTGTACAGCCCTTAATTACGGTGGCCGTCTCACAGGGCCCACCGAAGGCCAAGTGAGCACGCGTACAATTAAAAGGCATTACAATCATATTTCACACAGATGCTAATATATGGTCGGGTTGCATTGTTGTTGTTTTCCTTCGATGTTTCCCCTTCCTGTAGATTCTATAAAAACTCATGTTGAAGACAATACCAAAATAACAAAAAAGACAACTAACTAGTTCAACAACAATGTTATTTAACACACTGGTCTCTCTATATATCTCTTAATGCTAAACTATTCATATTTGCAATTTCATAATTTTTTAACCTATACAGACACAATAACAAATGAACACAAATACAACAAACTATAATAACACATTGAACAGGATGTTCAGAATATCTGCTCCATATTTTCAGCAAGCACCAACTTCCCCTTCAAACAGAGCTTTGAAGAGGCCTGATATCGGTGCTTCAATCCCAACTTGTATAATACCACAAATCAGAAGAGTTCAGGGACAGAGACCATAATGAGCCGGTTGTTGTGGTCGTGTGAGGGACTGTTTCAGAGACACAACAGGGCGGGGAATAACCCTCACAGCATAAATCACAGGTAGAACGGTACTCCACACTGGACCGGGGGGGGGGCGGGTTTTGATACCGGGGTTTAAAACGGACTGCGGCCCCCGATATGGAGATAGGGATGTTCGTACGCCCGTGTCTAAAAGCAGACCAAAGTGAATGTGACTCACTGCTCCCAGACTGTCCGCGATCACATGACATCTCCGCGCCAACGTAGAATGAACGAGCGAGCGCCAACACAACGCTAGCACGGGGCTAGCCCGTTAGCCTGCCAGCCTGCAGCGGGCAGGGCAGTCTCCCTCGTCTAAAATGTAATTCCACATTCGCGTGCCACAGACGGGATAATTCAATCTGCAAGTGGGATCAGACCTAAACGCCACACAGCGAGTGGCTGTAATCCCCCTGAGGGTGAATATAGTCACTCGCATAACACTCATAAGCCTCATTATCCCCCGATAATGTCCACATTATCGCAGCCCTTTGATTCAATTAGTGCCCAGCAATGTTATTACTCAATATGGTATTGAGTATTAATCAAAACAATTATAATAATAACAATGATGACGACAAAAATACAAGAGGAGGCCTCTTCAAAAGGCTTTTAGTTCGGCTAAAACTAGGTCCTCGGAACAACAATCAACAATTCTGGGGACCGGCCTACATGGCACAGGAAGTGGTAAAATAGATTCTATGTTGAGAATGAAAATGTCCTTCCAATATTTTCAGGGCAAGCGGGTTTTTAAATATTAATCGCTAATCCAGATGGTTGTCTAAAAACACACTGGGCGAGACTTTTATTTGCAAACCAGACATTCAGGCCACTAACTCTCGAACGTTAACTGCCACCAGAGCCGGCCCAGCTGGTGGGCAGGCGGGAATCAAACACAAGGTCACCACGGTGCAGCACACAGCACCCGGTCAGGTGAGGCCACGGCCGTGCTGGGGTAGATCCCAGTGCCAACGCGGCCACGCGACAAGGGGCGATCCCAGACGGTCAGTGGGGCTTAGCCGGTCCTGGTGGAAATAGCGGCGCGTCTCTGGACCGCAGGCGGGCCGGGGTCTTGCGGCTTACTGCTCGGGGCCGGCTACCAAAACATGCCGATGATTCGATAATCTCATTACGGAACAGTCGAGGTAAACGCAACCAGCGTGGGGTGGTGGTGGTGGTGGTGGTGGTGGTGGTGGTGGTGGGGGTGTGAGATGTAAATGTAGCTGATGCAGTAAGCCTCTCGCTTGGTAGGAGTTAGGAGCACACCTGCAACGATCCCCCAGGCATGTCAGGGCTCAGCGTGGCACATTTGGTCCGAGCAGCTGACACATCCAGGAGGATGTGCGTGGGGTGGTGGTGGTGGTGGTGGTGGTGGTGGTGGTGGGGGGGGGGGTCAAAGCGGGGCCGGGGCGAGAGACAAATGGAAATACGCCACGCTCAAAGACCGGGCGCACACAAATAGATGTCTGCGGTGTTATACCCATTATACACAGACGCACAGCTGACCAAACTTAACACCTCTCTGTTTTCAAAGGGGTCTGTCTGACCGAGGGTAAGCACATGCTGACCAGTGTGTAAACACAGGCCGCGGGGACTTCTGCCGTGCAAGCTAGCGAGCTCACTGGGCCTGAGCATGCTCGACGGAGCTCAGAAAAAACTTGTTTAAAGGTGTTGATTGGTTTCTGGTGGTCAATTTGTTGATCGAATGGTTGTCGGTTCGCTGGTTAGTTAGGTAGTTAGTTGGGTAGTTAGTTTTGCCGTTGGCCATTTTTTCAGTTGGAAGGTTTCTTAGTCGGACGGTCGGTGACTTGGTTGGATAGCTGGTTAGCCGGTTAGTTGTTCAGTCTGTTGGTGGGACGGCGAGTTGAAGGGTCAGTTTGTTATTGGTTATTATCCCAAGAAAAACAATAGCTACACTCATTCACAGAATAACACAAGCCGGGACATTAGCGGCTACGCTGATGGGTGAAGCGAAGCTGCAGTGTGTGTGGAACTTGCTACTAGGTAATGTAATGGAAATATGATGAGTAATATCATGAATAAGCCAGAGTTCACCCCGTGGCAGACGGTACATTCTCTGATGAACTGTTATTGCGCTGAATACATTTTCGCAACACAAAATCAATCCGAGGGAGGTAAACCCTGGAAGCAAGATGTAAGGTTCTGGTTCTGGCTGTGATCTGCGGGTCCGTCTCGGACTATCTATTGGCTTCATAGCCAAAATTACATTAGTCTTAGTGGCTATTGGAGAACAAAATATTTAAAATGTTGGTAGGGTCTGCATTGTGTGTCAGTACACAGCATGTAGGGTGGCCTACATGGGAATCCAAAAGTGTGTTGTGTTGACGGACTGAACGAAGGTGATAAAGAAAAAAAACGTCTGTAAACGTTGCTCCTCACTTCGAAGCCCTCGCCACTTCATCAGCGTTTTTGTCCCTAAAATGTCCAAAAAGCAAGCAACAACTCACAGGATAATAAACGAGAAATGGTAACAGCCAAGCAGAAATGTCACCGTCGCCTGGCTGATGAGTCACCGGAAAAAGAAATCCGACCAATCAGCTGAAGAGGGCACCCGCTGCTCTCTAAATCTAACACTGCGTCAGGCGGGGGTTTCCCTGTTGGCCAGGGGCCGTCCCGATTAGAACCTGCTGATGTCGGACCCCCCCGGGCCCAGATATCGAACCGCCATCCCTGCAGGCGTAAACAGTCTGACAGAGGAGAGGAGGAGGATGGACAGCTTACAGTAGGACAGAGGAGGAGGTGTGGGTCGATGCCCAGGAGTCGTGCGGAGGCGGGAAGGAGGCGGGGGGGGGGGGCGAATAAGGGGAAAACACCGAACGAAAGGGATTCCCCCTTTGGAGGACACTAACGGTAAATGTCCACATTTCCAGTCCTTACGTCGGTTACAAAAGTTCACGTGAGCTTTTGTATTATGGGTGTTTCAATGAAACAAAACAATTCCACTGAACTCCGCATTCAATATCAATTATTAAATATATCCCCTTTACTTGACGAGTAAAACAGATCTAGTGTATAGTAACAGTGAGTTGCGTTCAGAGATTTCATTGCTAATCCCTGGGTGTTGTCATGGAGATACAAGGGTTCCAAGGAAGAAAGCCGAGGGAAGCCCAGCATCTTAGGGGGCGGAGCCGAGATATGGGTCAGGTTTTATAAACATGGAGAGATTGATCCGGTTACCTAGACCTAACCCTTATATATGTACGGTGCTTTTCATGTTTTTATTATGTCATATTGCAACTTCCCCTTCAAAACATCTTCAAAACTACTGATGCACACACACACACACACACACAAACTATGTATACACGGTGTATATGATGCTGACTCTTAGTACTTGGAAAAGGCCGGGTTTTATTCACTGAACCTCATAACAATTCTACTGGGTTATTGATAGAGGGGAAGAGAGGGCAAGGGAGAGAGAGAGACAGAGAGAGACAGAGAGAGAGAGAAATGCAGAGGATACATTTCCCCAGGGGATCAATTAGTATATCAAATCAAATGACAGAGAGAGAGAGAGAGAGAGAGAGAGAGAGAGAGAGAGAGAGAGAGAGAGAGAGAGAGAGAGAGAGAGGGAGGGGGTCAGAGAGAGAGAGAGAGAGAGAGAGAGAGAGAGAGAGAGAGAGAGAGAGAGAGAGAGAGAGAAACATAGAGGGAGCGAGAAAAGACTGTGTATCCTGCTGTTTGAGATGAGGCATCTATTTCCATTCCATTTTATTAGTCTAGCCCCTAATCACAGTTCCGGCCTCACAGGGCTTCACAGAGCCCACACTGGACCCCCTTACCCGGGCCCTCTACAGAGCCCTTCATACCAGCCACTCACATCAACATAGGCAGACATAGACTGTTTCAGTCTTCTAGTCATTGTATAATAAGTATATATATATAGTCGTAAGTATATTATAGTATATAGTACTATATAGTTCAGTACCCTTAGTAACGGGACCATAGGCTGTGTCCAGTATCTTTTGTACCAGCTCAGCTTCTAGTGCAGGCCTTGTTGGTTATCAAGGTTACACACAGACACTTACATAGAACAGACGTTGCCATTTTATATATGGCCATGCATCTGTGACAAGACTGTTCTGCTAACAAGCAAAATTAGAATTTCCTGTTATATGCTATGCTACTGGGCCACAGCTAATAGATGTAATATATGTGTGGGCATGGGTGTGTGTGTGTGTGTGTGCGTGTGCAAATCTCTCTCTGATAGACTAGAAGTGAGCTCCAGTCATACGTATTTCCCTGTGCATATAAATCGTCTGTTATTATTGACACCATTCATTACTTCTGCATAAAACCTATTTTTGCCTTTCCCGTCTGTATTTTTTGCTCTGTCACTTTGGTTCTCTCTAAAATCTTCTCTGCTCCCCCAACTTACAATGAATGATTCACAGTCATCCCCATCCCCCCCAAACAGACAGCGAGCATCATTCTCTCTTCTTCTCCTCCACAATGCCTTTACTCCTTTTCTTCATCTTTCTCATGCTCCTCTTGTATTCTGGCTCTCTCCCTCCTGCTCTCCTTTTCCTCTGCCTCTATTATATATATACAGTAATATAATATATATCCATCTTCTTCTATTCTATAGCTCTCTCACCCTCTCTTCCCCTATTCTCCCTTTCCTACTACTCTCCCATCTTCCATATATGCTTTCTATTCTCTCTCTCCATTTCTCTCTCCATCTATCCTCTCTCTCCCTGTCACAATCCTACTATTCTCTCTCTCTCTCTCTCTCTCTCTCTCTCTCTCTCTCTCTCTCTCTAACTCCCTCTCTGACCCCCTCCCTCAGTCTATTTCAGGGTGGGCTGCACCTGTCACTCCCACATTCCCTCCCGAGTGCTGACCGGCAGAACGAGGGAATAGGAGTCGACGTGGACCCAGCACCCACCAGCACCCACCAGCACCCACCAGCACCCAGCCTGAGGTCTCTGGGGCAGGGGGCTCTGCATGTGGCTGTACCCACCAGAGAACTCCATTATTTGATAGTGGATCACCACACCAAGCTTCCTGGCCCTGAAATATCACCAAAGGCGATAGGATTTCCACGACAGTGATATCACCGTCACACCACTATGTAGCTATAGGATGGTTATCCTTTGTGGCACGGTCAAATTAAATATGTTTATTAGAAAAAAGGGCCACTTATGGGCCACCCTGAATTTCCCATCTGATTGACAAAGTACCACTTTATTTTATGTCGACTGCATAATTACAACTTTTTGAGGCAAGCCAACACAGACTCTGTGGAAACCCAAGGATCCGAATAAACTATACATGAACCCAATGACATCATGACCCCAGTGACATCATAGCCCAGTGACAGCCAACGACATAACACATGTCATCATAAACTGATGACATAACAACATCATGACATCATTACCAGCTGACCTCATGAAATTATGAACTCATGACACCATGACATCATGGGCCTATTGACATAACAACCTCATGACATCATGACGTGATGAAATCATGACCTGATCACATTATGACCTGACAGAGTTTAATGGGCGCCAACAAATATACAATCCAAGGAGAATGCTTGTAGAGAAAGGTGTTCCCAGGCAGGAAATTTGCCTGAAAAAATGCATTTATTTATTTATTTAATTTTTATTCTTTTTATTTTTGGTATTTTATCTTATTTTTATTTTTTGTATTGTATTTATATGTATCCTGGCTGCTACGGCAACTCAATTTCCCTTTGGGCATTAATAAAGTCTCTCTAAAAGACATAAGTTAAAATGTGAAAAATAACTTTATTCAGGAAGTGCATTGTTAATATTGGTGTCTTTGTCCATAGTGCTGTTGTTTAACTCATTCATATAATCACCTCATTCATACACAAGAGTGGTTTCGACTTGCAGATTATTAAGAAACAGCAGTGTAGACTCCATGCTATTACAGTCCAAACTGTGTTTCTGAGAGGAAACAGAGACAGAGATTTATTCTCGCAGTAATCGTAATATTCAATAATGGAAGAAGCAATCACACCACCACCATCTGTGGTCGTAATAAAAATATATTCAAGTAGGAAGTAGAAACACGCAAATCACAGATTACTAATGTACAGCGCACACACATACTCATACACACACACACACACACACACAAATACATGTACATATAGGGAAAATACTTTCTCTCTCACACACACACACACATACACAGGCACAGGCACAGGAATGGATACACAAACACACGTGTGCACACACACACACACAAACCCACCCACACACACACACACACACACACACACACACACACATTCCTGCCACGTGTGAACACGCGTCCTCAAGGCCGCCTCCTTTTAAACAATAGGGATTAGTCAAGTAGGGAACTCGCCCTCCCACTCCCCCCCCT
>OMKI01047710.1:0-22570 GCA_900302315.1 Phycis blennoides
CACACAGAACCATCACCATCACCAGGACACAGAACCATCATCATCACCAGGACACATAGAACCATCACCATTACCAGGACACATAGAACCATCACCATCACCAGGACACATAGAACCATCACCATCACCAGGACACATAGAACCATCACCAGGACACACAGAACCATCACCATCACCAGGACACATAGAACCATCACCATCACCAGGACACATAGAACCATATTCATCACCAGGACACATAGAACCATCACCATCACCAGGACACAGAACCATCACCATCACCAGGACACATAGAACCATCACCATCACCAGGACACATAGAACCATCACCATCACCAGGACACATAGAACCATCACCATCACCAGGACACATAGAACCATCACCATCACCAGGACACATAGAACCATCACCATCACCAGGACACATAGAACCATCACCATCACCAGGACACAGAACATACCATCACCAGGACACATAGAACCATCACCATCACCAGGACACATAGAGCCATCGTCATCACCAGGACACATAGAACCATCACCATCACCAGGACACATAGAACCATCACCATCACCAGGACACACAGAACCATCGCCATCAACATCACCAGGACACATAGGACCATCACCATCGCCAGCACACATAGAACCATCACCATCACTCCACCCCCACCATCACCATGACACATAGCACCATCACCATTACTCCACCCCACCTCCACACCATCAACACAGGCACTTGAGGGAGTGTACTTTTGTTGCACCTTATATCGTATTATCTCACCTAATCAACAAAGCAGATTTACTGTCTTTGTCCCTTGTCAAATCCTTGGCTTGTCTAATTATTTCTCTACCATTCTATGCCTGTTTGGTTCTCCTAACTGTACCTAGACCTAAACTGTAATAAAGAGCTATGCAAACAAAACATACTTGACTTCCTTACCCAGTTTATCCTCTGAACGACACTTCATGAGGTCTTTAACTTACACACTTTGACGCGTGGTTGAAACAAGACGGCGACAAACCAACAGAGGTACACAGTGGTGGAACGCAAGCTAGAAAGCACGACGGACATTCCAGCGTGTTGAGTTGTGGCGGACCCTCACCAGGTCCAGAGTGGTGCGCTCCAACACCTCCACCAGCTTCTCCAGCTTGGTGCTGTGGCTGAAGATGAAGTCATCGTCCACCCACAGCACATACTTGGTCGTCACCTGAGACACGGCCAGGTTTCGTCCCGCAAACCAACCCTGAAAACACAAGGATGGTTCACTGCTCAGGTGCCATGGAGACCACTAACCACCGCGCACGCATGTGTGTATGTGTGTGTGTGTGTGTAATGTATGTAATGTATGTAATGTACGTAATGTATGTATGTATGTCATGTATGTAATGTATGTAATGTATGTAATGTACGTAATGTTTGTACGTATGTCATGTATGTAATGTATGCATTGTATGCATTGTATGTATTGTATGTAATGTATGTAATGTATGTAATGTATGCGACGCCCTACCTTTCCAAAAGGCATGATGTAATGCTCGATGTGCGGCCCAGAGACCGGCTGGGGGTTCTGGCTGTCGTCAGCGATCACGATGGTCACCGTGGGGTAGAACCGCCTCACGCTGTCGATGAGGTCCTGGAGCTTCTCGTAGCGCAGGAAGGTCTTGGTGGCTATGGTAACCAGGGCGCTGATGTTGTACTCTGCAGGCCAGAGGACGGGACAGTTAACACCACAACAAACAAGGTCCTTAAAAAGGCTGCAGTGTGCTGTGCGGTGACCTCCTGCGGGGCCAGGGTTGTAGAGTTTGGGGGTCACCCCATGACCGATCTTGATGATGAACACTGCTTGATGTCCCTCTGTCTCCAGTTGCACTGCAACAACACACCGTTTGAAACATTTGAGAACCGCAGCGTCTTCCGACAGCCGGGAGAAGATGAAGACGAAGCGGAGCCTGACCTGGGTCTGCCGTGCTAGGGTGGAACAGCGTGTTGGTGTAGGTGACAAACTGCAGCTGGCGGTTCAGGTTGGGTAAGAGGCCGCTGGATAAGGTCATGTGCATCTCTCCATCCCCTTGGAGCTTCACCCCCTCCACCTCAGCGGCCACGTTGAGAGTTCCCAGCGTGGCTGTGATGTTCACCTACACGGGAGGAGAGGGGCCATCGAAACGAGTTACAGGATTTCTACAAAGAATTTAACGACACAAAACTTCCTTAGAAAATCTCAAAACGACATTACATACAACTAATAACCTAAACTTACTGAGTAATTTTCTTTATGGGTGTCTTGTAGGGCCAAACCTGAAAAACAGAAAACAAACTGCTCGTTCTTTGTGTGGCAGACGGCCCACATCTCTCTCCCAGGCTCACTGAGAATGTGCTCCCAATGCTCAGACTGATTAAACCCCATGCTGTGGTTCCCACCTCTGCGTCTATTGAATGGTGGAACAGAAGGCCTACCTGGAATGAGGATGGTTCTCAGGGGCCGCACGGCCACGCCCTGGGTAGGATACTGCAGAGGGTTGTTGGGCTCAGCTATCAGGAGTGCGTCTGCAGGGCTCTGGGACCTGAGGGAAGACATGTGAGGTGATCAAATATTTTTTTTAATCAACACTATAATTTGTTTTTGTTATATTTTGTGTCAAATGATCAATTTCTTTAGAAAGTAAACAGGTTCATGTACAGTGAGCTGCTGGTCATTACTGCCCTAAATAAACCCTGATGGTCCTCTTCCTGCACAGCATCCTCAAACATCCTGACTCTACCGCCAGGATGCTCAATCACAAACTAATCAAGAGCCATCCTGCCCGTTTGGATCCTGAGAGAGCCCTCTGTGTTCTGTGGCCGACCTCATCTGGAAGCTCTGGTACTCCTTGGCCCGTCTCTCCTTTATCTCCTCCAGCGCCGAGGCCCGGAAGGCGTTGTGCAGGGCCTGGGCCGACACGCGGGGGAACACCAGCTGGGAGAAGGGCAGGTTGATGCCCGCACTCTTGCCCTCGCAAACACACCCGTTACGGGCCAACAGGCTGCAGAGACACCAGTCAGAGACACCAGTCAGAGACACCAGTCAGAGACAGCAGTCAGAGACACCAACCATGAGCAGATCCCAGCTGGCTGGCTCCCCTTCGGGCTGCAGAGCCGGCAGGGTGCTCACCTGGCCACGCCTTCCCTCAGGTGGTATCCGACATCTCCCACCCTGCGGTGCAGCTCTGGGAGTCGCTCCTCGAGGTTCTTGTCCGACAGAGGGCGCTGTGACACGTCCACGGTGCTGTAGACCCGCGTGGGCCAGGAATGCAGCAGAGCCAATACCAGAACCACAGACACCAGGACGGCCAGCAGCACGGTCTTCCTCAGAGAGCGCATCCTCAGTCCTAAGGTACCACAGGGGGAGGGGCTTATCAGGCATGGAGGCTGACTTGAGAAGCGATGTAACACTGCATCGTGGGACTGGGCAGACGATGTGGAACAAGCGTGTACCTCGGCCTCTATCTGGTTAGTGAAAGGGCATCCTCTTTAGACACCTTCATCTCCACGAATTAGCCCATGGTGGCGAACAACTTGGTCCTTTCTCCGTCTGGAAGACACTTTCGTCAGTGAACAAAATCACAATGAATCTTTCTGACACATACACATCTGTTACATCACATGTCATTAAGCATTTCAAGGTTTGGCCCCCAAATAAACTTGATGTGTCACTACATTTCCACCATACATGGGACTGCATGATACTTACTTTGTATTTCTCACAATACATCAGCTGCTTGGATGATATCAGCCATGCAACAAAAGTGGGTTCTACAGCGTCCATTACGGTAAATCAATAGCGGACAGGCCGGGAGCCCGGCGTCTGACCAGCCATGCCGCTACTCCTGATGCTCGATCTAAAGCACATGCGTAGTAACCCCTGTGCGAATGCATGACCACTACACCACTTTATTACGTATCTATTTACGTTTGTTCTTTAAGAATAATTGGGCATTTTACTTTAGACCAGAACATCAGTGGTTCTGGCCAGGATGACCTATCCTACCAGAACCTTCTCTTCCCAATTCACAACCTATCTGTTTACAAATAGGCTATATGTTGAATACTACAGTGATAGAATATAGGCGTAATTCATGGATGTCTGTCATCTTGCTAACTTACAGAGCGCTACGCCTACCAGGATGCAGATGGTTTGGTTTGTTTTGACCCGAGATTTCCTCGGATATGCTCTCAAATCATGACACAATAATATTAGTTCTGGTACCATACAGTACCACAGCGGACTTCACCGGACAATGCTGTATTGTTGACTCGGCCTTCACATCGTTTCACCCCAAACATGAAGCAGGGAGATGAGTTTAGAGGACATGTCTCTGGTCCGTGGAGGGCTCTCTGAGGACCTCCTCCTCACCATTCTGCTCATTCAATCTCCCCATTTGCGAATTGTTCCACATCTACCGTGATATTATTGTACAACGACAGAATCTATAGATTCAAATAAATGCAGGATGTTGAGAAAAAAGCGGGTTACGATCTCTATTCTAGATGTTTGGGTCTGGCCTGTCTGCAGACGGTTTGGCCCTGGCGTTGATGAGCAATGTCTCATTAAAAGAAACAGCCCAGCAATCATCTTATCTACAGACATTATGGCTAGCTTATCAAAAACCAAACGCCCCTAAAATCAAAATAATGAAGAAGTTTTGAATGAAAAATAAATTTGATATTTCAGGATCCGATCAAACTAGATTCTGTAGACGAAGTAGCCCGTCTCAACCCGTTTAGATCCAGTATCACAGGACAGGCCGCCAGCCGCTAGGATTCGGAAAAAGCTTACCTTAAATATAACATGCACCATTTCTTCAGCGATCGGCTTCCCTGTATTCTGTGTTCTGTACCCTGTAACGGTGTCTTCAGGAGCCGGACAGGCGTTCTGTTTCTTGTACGATGTACTGCAACAGCAGTCCGCTGAATGGACGCTCCGCTCCTGGAGGAGACGCTCCGCTCCTGGAGGAGACGCGGTGTTCTGGGACGCAGCGGAGCGTCCAGCACCACGGCGTCCTTCCAGTGAAACTACTGGAGAGCACAACAAATGGGCCAATTCTGCCAATTCTGATTTTATTTACTTGATTGATAATTATGGCATGACGCGCATGCGACTGTGGTCATGTGGAGCTATGGGTGCGTGCGTGTGTGTGTGTGTGTGTGTGTGTGTGTGTGTGTGGGGTGCGTGTGGGCAGGGTGGGGTGCGTGTGGGCAGGGTGGGGTGCGTGTGAGCAGGGTGTGTCTGTAGGACTAGGAGTGGACCACTGTATCCCACACACTGGGTTGTATTGAACACCTTAAGTACTGTATTACCCTTGCTTTACCCGGCGTGCGTAGGCTAATATCATATCAGTTTACCATGTTGGGCAAATTCACGTTTTGGTGGGAAAAATCAGTGAATAAACTACTACCATCCGAAATGTATGTTTATTGTGAATGTTTTCTTTGAATATTCGCTCATTGCGTTGTAAAGTGGCCCGTGACGCCTCACAGAGGAAGCCAATCGGCGGCCGGTTCGTGTCTAGAAGACACCGCACGGTTCGTGGTGCTCACAGACGAGCGGTGTTTGGATGTTTACTAAGTCAGGTGGTGCCTGGATTCAGAACCGCCCACCTACGCTGTGTCGTCTGGAAATCGAGTACACCCAGGGAAAAAAAAGTGATTGACGGAGTATTAAGCCAATGAGGTGAACCCGCTGCGAGCGCTCCACCAATCCCCGGTGAGCGCGTCAGTTGCTGCGTCTCTCTGACGGACGGCTGTAAGAGAATCATGGCTGCTTTGGGTCGGTGGTCCAGTATACTGTCCGTGTTCCTACGGATATATCCCTGCTGTGTGTGTGGCCTTTTGAATTTAGAGGAATTAAATGACATGAAGTACGGCATCCAAATCCTCCCCGATCCGGTCATCCTGGGCCAGGTGAGACTGTAGAGCTTGGGTTGGTCTGTAGGACCATCTGGAGGAGAAGATACGGTACCAGGGTTCTGGTCATCCACTGATGATTTTGAACTCTATGATGCTCTATCAGCGGGGACCCTGGTGGGTCCTGGCCCTCACAGCACCGTTCGGTTCTTTATAACCGCTCTTTGTAACTTAGCACTTAGCCAGATATGTTGTATACTAGCAATGCTTAACCTAGCAATTGGTTGAAACTTCACTTTGGTCCGTTCTGAGGTCCGAACGACGTGTTTTGAGCCTCCATTTACACTTATGTTGAAGGATAACTGTTGTTTTGTTAATGTTGTGTCACTGTGCAGACCCAGACCGACGAGGTCATGATGGTGTCCAACAAATACAAGCAGCTGTATGAGTGTCGACTTCCAGCCCAAGCTCTGCGTTTCCATCAAGACCCTGCGTCCGAGCCCGAAGCCCCGAGCTACACTGGACCCAGCATCCCGGAGCTCCTGGGAGCCATGCACAAAGCTCCATGCTTGGTTAAGGTTGTTCAATACATTAACATAATATATTATGAACTTACTATAACATGTTAGATTCACACTAAGGAGCGGGCCTTAGCAATAGCCTGGTCCTCACCCTCCAAACTGGTCTGTCTTGTGATCTCATTAGCATCTTATTAAAACTAACACGCAAACAGTGGAGTGTCCTGGTGCACACTGAAAGTATTATTCAAATAAAGGACCTGACCATCCTGCTGAAAATATGCAAAACCTCGTATTTGCTCTGGAAGCCTGAGCCTCAAAACACAAGGCGGTGGTTCTCCTTGTGAGCCCCTTTTAAGCTCATTAAATCTTTTCGACATTTCATTGTGTATATGTTCAGTTGACACTAGATGTATCGTATTCATTGTATCATACATTGAGTCAATTATATCTACCTTCTGCAGACAAAGGACTGGTGGACTTATGAATTTTGCCATGGACAGTTTATCAGACAGTACCATCTTGAAGGTATGGCCTTTCCATTTTCAATTTCTATTTTAGATTCCTATTTTTGTGAAAGCATTTTCCAGAGTGATGTATTGTTTCATTCATACTTTCTCAACAGACACAGAGATTAAAGGCGATGTCCTGTTCCTGGGCTCCTACGAGTCTGAATTTGATTGGAGCAATGAAACTGCAAAGGTGAAACCATGAGGTCACTGTACTGCTTAGGGCTTTCATTTTGAATGGTTGGACAGACAGCTCCCTTCCACAGCCTTCTGCCAGAACTGTGTTAGGCTATACTTCACTCAGTCATCCTTTACTGTAGCATCTGTAACATTAACCTTTTTATGGTTATGATTACTTTCTATATTTATGACATAGACAAATGGGAAGAAGAATGATTAGGGCCTGTTCCACCTAGAAACAACACCAGTGATGAAGGCATGATGACACTGACCCTGCTCTAGAGTCCACAAGCAAACAATCAGGTCTGCTCTCCTCTTCAGGCCTCCAAGCAGCACAGGCTGAAACGCTACCACAGCCAGACCTACGTGAACGGCTCCAGGTGTGACCTGAATGGAACCCCAAGGGAGACTGAAGTCAGGGTGAGACTAGAACCCACAGAGTGACCCGTGAGTCTCACCGGTCTGCATGGGAGCACCAACGATGTGTTCCCCCTCCTCAGTTTGTGTGTGAGGAGGGCTCCGGGGACTACATCGCCCGGGTGGACGAGCCGCAGTCCTGCCGCTACGTCCTGACCGTCCACACCGGCCGCACCTGCCAGCATCCCTTCCTGAGGCCGCCCTCCACCGCCAAGCCCCAGGGCATCGTGTGCCAGCCGGCCCTCAGTGCCCAGCAGTACATGACCTACGTCAAGGCCCAAGTCTGTGAGTGGGGCTAGAGGAACCGGGGTGATGTCTGTGATGTCTGTGATGTCCGTGATGTCCGGACGCTGTTCTGGGGCTGACGGCCCTCTCTTCCTCCCTGTGCCGCGCAGCGGACACCAAGCGTAAAGTCGAGCAGATCTCCCAGGAGCTGCGGACCCTGGACGAGATGTTGGCCGGGAGCGAGGGGCGGGAGGGGGCGGAGCTCACTGCACAGGACGAGCCCCCCGCGGCCGGCGAGGACAGGGGCCCGGGGGGGCAGGACACACAAGGTCCTCCACTCTTGGGTCTTTTTTTTAACACTGTATTCGCCTGTTGATGAGACAGCTTCACAGAAGACTCATGACATCATTTTGTAACGGTACCGCTACAGATGGGTCTGAGGATGGGCTGTCGGGAGAAGAGGGCTCTGAGTTCTGGGAGGGCGCAACCCCACCTGGAGGTCCAAAACAAACTGCTCCCCATCCAACGACAAAGGTATTGAACTGAAGCAATGATGAGGATCATCATCATCATCATCATCATCATCATCATCATCATCACCATCCTAAATATTCAGTGTTATTCATATCTTTATGACATCAGGACTTTACATCACATCTCAGATCATTCTGGTAATTCAAGAAAATCATTTGGATTCAAGAATTTCTTTTAACCCCACAGGCAGCAAATGAAGACAATGAAAATTCACTGTCAAACAATGAAGTCTTGGAGGAAGACGAAGAATGTAATGCTTGATATGGGCAAACACTTCTGAATGTCATCACTTTCATCATATATTACATATCATGTTTCACTCTCTGGCAATAAGCAAAATGTCATAATTTATTCATTTCTTTTCGTTTTAGATGAAAAATTCAACTTCAAAATAATCACAGATCCTGCAGACCTGATGAAGTTTGTACAGCACCTGAAGGAGAGCAACAGGAAGGTGAGGGCGAGGCCAGGTGATGGCTGCCTGTCTCTTTACCGTGATCCTTCCTTATTAGGATTGTTGTGATTATTGTATCTTTTAGAAAGCAAGAAACCAAGCCAGAAGTGAAGCCCAGAAACGAGAAGCTGACCGCGTGACGGAGCGTCCTGATGATGAGGAGAAGGAGGAGGAGGATAGCCTCCTGCAGGAGTTTGAGGAGGAGACGGCTGACATCTCCGTGCCCACAGAGAAAATTCAAGAAATCAAAGAGGAAATGCAGAAGGAGTTTCACAGCATCATCGATGAGGTAGCACGTCTGGATCTACAGCTTCCTCAGGAGATTCATGTTCAGTCATAGTACCTCCTCCTGTCCTACAGACCTTCCGATATCATCCAGTCCTATCTAAAGATAACCCCGAAATCAAAATCTTCTTGTTTTTTATTATTATTCCTATTATTCACTTTTTCAACAAAGCAAATAGCAGAACAGAACAGAACAGAAATACTTTAATGATCCCTGAGGGAAATTGCAGTCGTTATAATACTCCGGGAAAAGAAAAGAAAAGACAATGTAGAAGTGAAGAACAGTATAGTACAGTGTAGAAATATAAATATATAATATAAACATATGTCCCAGTGATTCAGAGTAAATAAGAAGTTAAAAAGAATAAGAAGTTAAAGTTAAAGCTAAGCTAGCTAAAGCTAAAAGTTAAAGCGAACTCAAAGATTGGAGTAGAGTAACAGGCGGCATGCAGCTTTCGCGCACGCGCACAACATATACCGCGCAGAATAATCCAATCAACGTAACTCTTTCAACAGTAAAACATGTCCTTAACAAGTACAGGTAGATTTAACATTTTATCATATCCCACGTTTATGCTCTGCTGTTGACAGGAAACTGGCAAGTTTCCTAATGTCCTGTTTGATGAGCAGGAGAGTGAAAGTCCTCTCCTCTGTGTCAGGCTCAGCAGGAGTTGGAGACAGAGGGACTGAAAGGAGAGTTTGACCGCTCCCAGGCCACACAGACCCTGGAGACCACGCTGGACAAGCTGCTGCACCGCCTGGAGGACCACGAGGCCCCGCCCCCAGAGCAGCCGGGGGCGGGGCCCGGCGACCCGGCCCGGGGGAGCCCCAGCCTGGCTCCACCGCAGCCAGGTACCGGGCGCTCGACCGGGGTCCCCGTGACACACCCACACGTCTCCGTTCTCATCTGGACTTTGTTTTGTCGTCGCTGCTTGTCTTCCCAGTCCTCCCACTCGTTTGATAGAACTGTGATTGTCGGAGAACAGATATCAGTCAAACTGCTTTTTGTTGAGTTGAGTTTAAGAATGTTCTGCCGCGAAACACTCACAAACGTTTTCCTAAGATACTTGCAACGTGTCGCGTCTCAGGATCCACACTGCTTGACCTCAGAGAGGGGGTCTGGGCCTGCTGAGAGCACCCGGTGACGCCGTGTGTGTGCCTCTCTGTTTCGTCACCCAGACCGAGCGGCCGATGACCATGTAAAGATCAAAATAACTAAGTATAAGACGGGCAGCAGCCCAGACGGGCAGGTCAAAGTTCAGGAGATGGGAGAAGGCGACCCCCAGTGGCAGCACATACAGGACGTGGTTAAAGAACAGCTAGAGAAGGCAGGACTGAAGGCCCAAGGTAGGAGCCCAGATCCACACGGCTCTGAACATGCAATCCTGTCATTCTCTCCTTGTGCCGTCCGACTGGCCCTGTTGATTCTGTCTGCCTATTGCACTGCTCGCCGTGTCTTTCAGACTTTGATTCATTTTGGGTACAAGGGAAGCCGTGGTCTGTGTTTCTCATGATGTCTTGTCCTGGTGTTTCTCACCGTGTGGTCACCACCCAGCATGCTGCCTCCCGTGCCCATCCTTCTTCAGCGTCTTGTCCTCATGTTTCTCACCGTGTGGTCACCACCCGGCGCCGCCCTTCTTCGGCGCCAGACGCTGGGAGAAGGTCCGAGCGCTCATGTTTCTTTTTTTCCTTCTGTGTTGTAGGAAAGATCGAGGTGAAGATCTTGACGCGAAAGAATGCAGAGGAGGCTGGAGATCAGTGGCTGACCGAGGAGGACACCAAGTCCTTCAGAGAGCTCCTCATCAACCTGCTGGTACGTTCAGACGGCAGCAGCTGTCACTCTCAGACCTCCACTCTGGGTTGATGACCTAATGACACTATTGGGTCGATAGCACCGTGGGATAACCTGGTGGTAACAGTGTATACCTGAGTGGTCTACATTAAGCTCAGCTACCCCACGATAACTCACCAATGTGTTCAGTAGATGTATTTTCTTCCCTGTCATCCTGCAGACTGGGGGCACGGAGGAAGTGTTTAAGGAGCAGAAGAGGCAGCAGGACTTGGAAGATAACTACAGGTTTGTGTGGGGACAGTCCCAGGAGGACAGCCAGTCGTCCAGCTCCTCTGACCCGGACGATGTGGACGTCTGAGCTGCTGACATTATTCACCTTTTGTGACGGTGAACCAAAGCTCCTGTGGAGACTATAAGCAGATGGCCTCAGAAAGAACATTAAATGGACTCCCTGCTATTTAATTGTTGCCATTAAACCTGCCAGACCATAGCAACATGCTGAACATGTCCTGTCTTCAGTGGGCTCAACATGTACATTGCATAATGAATGTGTCTCACAATGTGGGTGAGTTAATTGTAACTGGTAGCTAATTGGTGGGCAAAATATATGTTTATAAAATGTAGCTTTTAGACATGCTTCAATAAATGTTTTAATAAAACTTTGAAGGTGCAGTGTGAAGGATTTAGTGGCATCTAGTGGTGAGTTTGCAGATGAAAGGAAGTGTCTTCAGTTTGCAGCGGAAGCTACGGTGGCCTGTAAGGTGCTGGCAGGTACTTCCAAAATGAGGTCGTCTATGTCCATTCTTGGCCGCATGGCAACATGGCGGGCTCCATGGAAGAGGACCCACTCCCTGTGGAGATAGGAAGGGTTCATGGTGCGGAAAACACCAACGTTCTTGTTTCAGGGTATAATACACTGAAGCATGGTAAGGAATATTTTATTACTTCAGCCAAGTCTGTTGTGCTAGATGCAACAAGTTCTACACACTGCAACTTTAATGTAAATGAAGAACGCATGTTCAGTCTGATTCCCATGTCTACTATGGTGCCACTTGGAGTGGAAGACGAGTCTTTCCCCTGTGAAGTGATGTGTTCAGGGCCCGTTAAGAATCCTAAGCAGGGGTTGGGAGTAAAGGGGGCAAAGCTCATAAGATTCTTGATGCTCTTTTGTTTTGTTTTTTTACTTTTGGATACAACTTTGATACACTGACCCTACACAAGCCCTACACTGACCCTACACAGGCCCTACACTGGCCCTACACAAGCCCTACACTGACCCTACACAGGCCCTACACAGGCCCTACACTGGCCCTACACTGGCCCTACACTGGCCCTACACAAGCCCTACACTGGCCCTACACAAGCCCTACACTGGCCCTACACTGGCCCTACACTGACCCTACACAGGCCCTACACTGGCCCTACACAAGCCCTACACAGGCCCTACACTGGCCCTACACTGGCCATGGAGGGAATTCTAGAGAACGGATTGCAGAAAGTGTAAATTATTTTACATTTGACACCTTGGAGCTAGCCGGTGAGATGCTCAGATGCAACATAGCCAGAAGCAGGTCCATATGAGGTGGCTCAGTGGTCCATCAAATAGACATCATGTTGTCTGTGAATAAAAATAGAGCCATAGAGCTTTGAATTGGCTTGTTACATTTTGTATTATAGCACACCATGTAAGTTGCATAACCAACTTAAGAATGTGGGACACAATCATAGGAAAAAGTCTGAGACCATCCAATGGGAATTTGATTGGCTAAAATGTGTAATGACAACATGTAATTGATACAAAATGGCTTCCTCAGGTGTGGATCTGATAGGCCGGGGGCAGTGGTCACATTGTTTTGATGCTACAGCTGCCTGGGTGTTTCCTGGCTGCAGGAGACCTGCTCCATACGGGCAGCACCTGGTGACACAGTGCTGTGTGGCTTAAAGACTGGACCCCATGGTGCTGAGTGGCATCCTAACAGTTGTACTTCAACAATAACGTATAGATTTCCTTTTACAAAAACGAGTACTTTTAGGATAAATCACATTTTATATAAAACACAAAATGTCAAAGCCTACTGCAGTCTGAATACAAACTGATTTATTGAATTTGCTGAGCATTATTGGAAATATCTTCTGTCAGCAAGCCTTTGTTCATTGGTTGTTTCTTTTAATAATGGTAATAATACAACACAGGAAGGAAGGAAGGAAAGTGTAGGCGGTTTGTTTCATGATTTACATAAAAGTTCAACCAAGCTGTGTGTTTTACCTAGGCGGTTTAATATGTTACACTAAAGAAGCCAACATATGAAACACCTATACAATATAAGCACCTTAACCCTGAGTGTTGTCAATAAGTCTCCACTGGCTTAAGCTCCCCTGGACGTGATGGTCTATTATTATTTTATTATTATACTTTATTCATCCCACAGCGGGGAAATTTGTTCTCTGCATTTGACCCATCCTATTGTACATAGGAGCAGTGGGCTGCTATGTTCAGCGCCCGGGGAGCAAGTAGGGGTTCAGTGTCTTGCTCAAGGACACTTCGACATGCGGACAGTTGGAGGAGGGGAATCGAGGGGATCGAACCGCCGACCCTACGGTTGGTGGACGACCCGCTCTGTCCACCCGCTCTAACCACTGAGCCACCGTTGCCCCAAAGCGACAGTCTCTGAAGTTTCATGGCTTTATTTGATAATAATGAACATGGTGGATGGCTTTGGGGTTCATAGGCCTAGCGTGTCCAACGGTGAGCTGTTCACTAGAAGATCAACCCCTGGAGAAAGAAAGTTAATTAAATCAGTCAAACTTGAACATGATGTGCATCTAATACAACAACCGACATACAGTTCAGGGACATACAGTGGAGGCCAGCCACACACACACAAATACACACAAACACACACATATACACACACACTGCCTAATAGATGTTGCTGATTGCAAATGATCCAAATCTATTGTTTCCAGTTCCATATTTGCCTGGCTTGAATGGGATGGACCTACTCAGCTCTATTATGGGGAAACATTTGAAAAGAACAAAGCACACAAATATAGTTTGTGTAATAATGCATTTAAAGCATTGGGAGACATAATCCAACCAGTAAAAAAAATATGTATTTTCAAAGTTATCCTAATTTTAAATATAATCGCAGCTCCTGTTCACAGGTCGGTCTTGACCTCTTCAATATGGCGGCGACGTTTACGTACGATTCTCAGGCCAATGCGGCGTCTATGTTCCTATGTCTATGTGGACACCACACGGCACGTGGTATGCAGCCATTTTAAAACCGTCCAATGGGGAGTGGGCTTTAAAGAAGGCGCTCTCTCTGCTATGGTATCTGTATCGTTCAGCCTAGAAGGATGAAAACTTCACTAACTGAATGTGTTTCGATGTTCCAGGACTCCTATATTAACACGTTTAGTAGAGTATAGTGTACGACTAGATGTTGCTCTACAGATATGGTCCCTTTGCTGAAATGTATGCTAGCCAACGCGATAGCCCTTTGGTTAGCTCCGTGAACTGCAACTCGTGAACATGTTAGCCTGTTAGCCCGTTAGCCTGTTCCGAGCAGCTCATCAGATCACTACCGCTGGCTTCCTGTCTTCGTCTACCAATGAGCCCCTTTGGTTGTCCAGCTCAGGGATGGTCGTTGCGTCACATGGCCGTTCAAGCCACCGTGTTCCCGGAGGACCCGGTCTCAGCGAGCCGCTAGGCGCCGTGGGGGTGTGCTGCCACAGCGGGGAGCCGACGGGTCGCGGGCCCAAGCCAGCCCACGGGGCGTCACCAGGCCAGCCCACGGGGTGTCAGGCCGTCCCACGGGGCACTAGGTGGTGTCAGCAGCACCCACTTCCTCATTCGTCC
Source organism: Phycis blennoides (assembly GCA_900302315.1). Classification (NCBI taxonomy): domain Eukaryota; kingdom Metazoa; phylum Chordata; class Actinopteri; order Gadiformes; family Phycidae; genus Phycis; species Phycis blennoides. The sequence goes on from OMKI01047710.1 coordinate 14,661, forward strand.
CAAACTTTGCCCGAGAGCACACACGAGGCAGCAGCATTCAAACCATCTGACCATGGTACCTGGCCCCTTCTCTTGCTCGGCACATGTGAAATAAGGACGGAGTGGTGATCTTCATCAGTATGAAGGCCTTTGGAGCGAGGTTTTCCTTCTACGTGGGATTCCTGTTCGGGACCACGACGCTCTACCTGTTCCTGCAGCACGTCTGGTTTCAGAATAGTTTGTCTCTGGGGTACTCCCAGGTCCAGGCTGATGACGACCAGCGGGACCAGGAAGAAGATTCTAAGAACTGGAAAAAGGAGAGATCTGCCCTGTTCAACCTGAACCACCCTCACCACAAAGGTAACTGACCACGGCTCAGGACCACTCTGGGTCTGTCCACCTGCCATAGGGCAGGTCTACCGGCCAAGCAAGTGTTAACATATGTAGGACCGTCCTTGTGCACCTAGACACTTGTTGAAGTATCATCAATGGTTCAGATTAATTGAAGCGCATTATTTGTATGCACGAATGTAAAGACTATTTTCAAACACCAACCAACCAGTGATGACTATGACTGTTAGATGCTCTAAATGTCATTTCTCATTCCATGTGCTTTGAATAGTATTTGCTGAGCAAACAGGTTTGGACTGATGGTTCAGTTATTGAGGAATGGTGGTTCCACTTCTAGAAGACGTGGCTAGGCCAATGTCTAGCGGAGTCGCAAAACTTCTTCAGTATTTTTCAACCTGGACAAGTCTTTCCAGCGTGGAGGGAATAGGGCGGAGAGCGCTGTCCGCAGAGCAGCTTCAATGTAATGGTTTGGAGAGTGGCCCTGTCTGAAGGGCCTGCAGAGAGACCAGACTGAAGAGTTGAGTCTCTACAGGAAGAGAACGGTGGTGAAAGAGGGTTTGAGAGAGTAGTTGGGTGTGTTGTAAGCGAAACTCGGGTTATCTAAATGATGTAGGTGAAGGAGATTAGGAAATATCCTTGTTCGGGGTTCACCTGAACAAGTTGAAACAATAAGCAATATCCCTCTGGGATTATTGTCTGTCTGAACCCTGCATAACATCGATCCTCTACCTACCTCATGCTCTTGTGTGTTGTACGTCTTGGCACTTTATAATCACTCTTTGTAACTTAGCACTTAGCCAGAGATGTTGTATACTAGCAATGGTTAACCTAGCAATTGGAATGCTTGAAACTTGTTCTGGTGACTTTCTTACTGTATTAACAGCAATGAAGTGATTCACCTTCTTCTGACAAATGTACTTATTGTAAGTCGCTTTGGATAAAAGCCTCTGCTAAATGTAAATGTAAATATCCTGCAACTGAGACAACGGAGTGCTGCGTCTCCTGGGGCGAGACTCTGTCAGACACGAGGAGAAACACTGGGTGAAGCCAGTGTTTCTACGTTCTACTGGGTGAAGCCCTACCTAACCTTACCTACCTACCTACCTAACCCTACGTAACCTTACCTACCTACCTACCCAACCCTACGTAACGCTGCCTTTTCTGTCGGACCAGGGGAGGATGCACACGTGGCAGACGAACTCTACAAAAAGGTGCGTATTCTCTGCTGGGTCATGACTGGCCCCAAGAACCTGCAGACCAAGGCCCGCCACGTGAAGGCCACCTGGAGCCGACACTGCAACGTGGTGGTGTTCATGAGCTCTGTGGACGACCCCGACTTCCCCACCGTTGGGCTGGACACCAAAGAGGGCAGAGACCAGCTGTACTGGAAGACCATCCGGGCCTACCACTACGCCTACGAGCACCACGGCCACGAGGCCGACTGGTTCCTGAAGGCCGACGACGACACATACGCCATCGTGGACAACCTGCGCTGGGTTCTGGCCAACCACACGCCAGAGGAGGCCGTGTACTTTGGCCGGAGGTTCAAGCCCTACACCAAGCAGGGCTACATGAGCGGGGGGGCGGGCTACGTTCTCAGCAAGGAGGCCCTGCGTAGGTTCGTGGAGGGGTTCAAGAACAATTTGTGCACCCACACGTCCTCCGTGGAGGACCTGGCCATGGGACAGTGCATGGAGAAGGTTGGGGTTCTGGCGGGAGATTCGAGGGACACATCCCTCAGGGAGACATTTCACCCCTTTGTTCCTGAGCAGCACCTCACATCAAAGTTCCCCAAGAGCTTCTGGTACTGGAGCTACTGCTACTATCCAATTTCCGAGGCAAGTCTGTTTGTTTAAGTTGCCATTACCTGAAAGTTCAATGTATGTTCTTCTATTTGCTTATCCTATTTTCCTTTGTTGACATTCCTGGAAGTGTTTGCTTCGTAGGAGGATCCTTTTGTTGAAGAAAAGCATTATCTATGTCATAATTGCACAGCCATAGCCAACATTTCCACGTCATTATATCAACACAAACTAAACACATAAAAGCTGAGCTCCAGTGGCACACATCGTTCTGAGAGTAAAACTCACTGAGGCATAAAACTATCAAGAACAAAGTTCCCTTCTTGATTCACAAACCTCCGTGAATGGAAACACAATGTCTGGGCAGCGTGTTGAACCGGCCGTGATGTTTAGAATCCGTCTCCAGTCTCGAAGAGATGGCGTCATGGGAAATGGGTCAACTGCCTTCAATCAGAACCCCATTATTCGCCCCAATCTGGTGGCAGTGTGGTGCGACTGTTTGGCCTGGAGTCCAGTCTGCTCACCCTGACCTTTCAGGTGTCACTCTACAGTGGGGTCTCAAGATGGCTCTCATCAAGGTTATATTGTCAAATTTTCATTGGTTTGCATTGGATTTATTGCTTTATTTGGAGACTTCGTTTCCCCATCTGCTGATGAGATGTACTGTGGCCATGGAGTACTAGAGGGTGATGATGACTAGGTGGTATTCGGTCTAAATCATAACATTTATTTTATGCTGTGCTCTAGACCAAGTAGCATCCACATGGTTATTTCATTTGCAACTTCCCAGCTGTTCTCTTCCTGTTGGGACCAAGGTTACATGTACAGCCCTTGCAGTTGTGGATATGGACTCTTTTAACTTTGGGCTTGTTTTTTTCAGAAACAGGCCAAGTGATGAAGATGTTAAAACACAACTAATTGTTTTGTTGTTGTTGTTGCTTTCCTCAGGGCCCAAACTGCTGCTCCGACCTGTCTGTGTCTTTCCACTATGTGGACGCCGTCCAGATGTATGTGCTGGAGTACTACGCCTACCACCTGCGGCCCTTTGGCTACAGGTACCGCTACGACCCCCCGGCCCCGCTGGGCCGAGAGGCGGCCCAGTCTCCGAAGGCCTCAGAGGAGCTTGCAGGAGGAGGGCCTGCCAAGGAGCTGCCCCCCCAAGAGAAAGAGGAGAAAGGTGACGCCCAGGCAGATGTGAAGCAGGCCAACGCTGCCCCCGCCCCCAAGGACTAGGGACCCCCACCCCCGACCCCTGACCCCCGTGCGGCTCAGTGCCTCGCTTCATGTGTGGAGGCTCCGCGCACCATTCCCTCTGCATTGGCTCAGCTATGTTGATGGCCATTGAGTGATGATGGTCAACTGTTTCCTTTGTGTTGGACTGCAAGGCTGGTCTTGCGAGTGACCGTGTAGCTGATTCGTTTGGTGGATGATGTATGATCAGGATCCATTCCACATCCTGAATGGCATTTTGGGACCCAGTGGTCCGCCGTTTTAACCTCATTATCTTTTATTTTGGGCTCCCAGATGGTGCGATCTGAAGCACCTTTTATTCTACAAATTTCAAATGGTAATCTTGCTGCTCTTGAAGTAGTTTTTAATGCAGTTAAAGTGCAAGTTACAGAAACCTGAACCATAACCATGAAATGGGACATTTGATCCTTTACTTTACCTGTTGCCCGTCCCTTTCCCTAGCAGGATGCTCTGCTGTCTTTAACGTGGTGTAGTACAGGTCAGCCTCTCCTGCTGCTCACTGCTGTCTTTAACGTGGTGTAGTACAGGTCAGCCTCTCCTGCAGCTCACTGCTGTCTTTAACGTGGTGTAGTACAGGTCAGCCTCTCCTGCTGCTCACTGCTGTCTTTAACGTGGTGTAGTACAGGTCAGCCTCTCCTGCTGCTCACTGCTGTCTTTAACGTGGTGTAGTACAGGTCAGCCTCTCCTGCAGCTCACTGCTGTCTTTAACGTGGTGTAGTACAGGTCAGCCTCTCCTGCTGCTCACTGCTGTCAACGTTGGTGTCGGAATTCCAACACAGCTTCAGTTGCCACTACTACGATGGTGACTCATGCTGTGAGCCTGACCTGGAGCGAGCAGTTTTTGAATCAGGTCTAACCTGCTACCACGCTAGCCCCCAGAGTGCTAGGCAACACACCTGCACGCCGTCATGACGTCGTCCCATACCATTGTGTTCCGAGGGGTGTCGTGTTTCCTCCTCGTGGTTCGGGGGACAAGTGGAACAACGGAACAAGTGGACGTGGTCAGCAGACGTGTCTGAATTGGAGCGATAAGGTGACTTGAAAACCTGCACACTTGGTGCGCGCACCCACGTCTAATGTGGGCTATTTTAAGCAGTGATTTCGGAGCAGATGGGCCCACGGGGCCAGTGGTACCGTGGCAGTACCATGGCCGACCCGCGGGGCCAGCGGTACCGTGGTGTCTGTAGTATTTTGTGACACGCTCCGCGACAGCTCGCCGCCGAAAACCACTGGAGGTTTAACCAAAAAAGTGAAATAGGTTTTTTGTTGTGCAAATTGATGCATGTTCAGAATATGTCGCTACCATCAGCAAAATAGTGAACTAGAGCTCACCTTTCTTCGCAAATAAATTAGGAAAGGATACAGGTTTGAGTCATTTTTTTCAATAAAAAAAAAAAAATGGCTGCGCAGATTGTAATGTGCTGGACTGAATATGTTTGGACTATTGGGATAACAATGGGAATGATTAAATATGCCTTTCTCTCGACTATGGCCTTACTTGGCAGTCATCTTGACCAGTATCTGCAGCTGCTTTTGTTAAATTGTTGCTGTTCATCTTCACTCTTCACCATCCAGCATTTTGTACCCTTGAATCAGCTTTGTTCTGTTTCATTCTTCACTGCTTTCTGACGATCCTGTCTTTCCTAACTGACTTGTGCCTTGCAAATTGAGAGTGTGAACTGTCAGCTGCACATATGACTTTACACTGTGACATTCAAGAATTCATTTATTTTTTTTAGATGGCAAACTTTGAGAGCGTTTGGGAACACCACTAGCCACCGTCTGCTTGTTTCTTATTTGAATGAGGGAGGCCGTTTCTGGCAGGCTCTGCTCACATTTTTGTTCAAATAGTGGTGAACAAATTATCAATTCATTTAATCTGCTAAGATTTACCTGCATACTTTGCAAACAGTAGAATGTGAAGTCCAAACTGCTTCACTACTGAGTTGGTACCAAGCAACTCTTCTGATTCTTTGGGAGGTTATTGCCAAAAAATGGAAAAAGAAGGAATTGACTTCAATAACAAAGATTCTGTTCTTTTTTAATTCAATGCATTATACATTGCATTTTTCCACACATTAGTAACTACTTGATTATGTGTTATTTTAAACCAATGCAATAATACTGTCATTCATTCAATGTTTAAATTGTACTCTGCTTATCAGAAGACTAGTTAGGATCCCTTTTTGTCCGTTCATACATCTCTGTTCCTGTATTCATGGCCACAGAGCATGCTCAGTCTTCTCCAGTTCAAACCAAATCGGCATGTTTTAAGTATTTATTTTGGGTTTGGGTGATGTGACACTTGATGATCTAGCTATTACATAGTTGGATGTATACCTGGGACCTGTCTTATGTGCTGCATTCTAAAGGTGTTTGGAGGGTCGCATATTTTAAATAAAGCTCATTGAGTCAATCAATTGACAATCTTAAATTCCAAATACAATTATGTATAGGGTAAGGGAGGTTGGGATGTACAGACGTTTCAGAATGATATCTGTTGGGAATACATTTACAAATGTACTTTAAATTTAAGTGTGTTGGTTTAACAGTTGTGTTAATGAGTTTGTGAATGTGAGTGCACATGATTATAGAGTATATCTGTATGAATAAATGCATATTTTACTAATTTAACTATTGCTGCTTTTGTCTAAATTAATTTGCATATATTGGCTTTAACTTGCACCTCTGAGACGGGTTCCAGAATCCCCTGACCGTCCTAATTTCCCAGTCCCACGGTTCTGCCTATGGGACCCCCAACTGGACCCCTGGGACCGGGACCTCTCTCTCTCGCTCTCTCTCTCGCTCTCTCTCTCGCTCTCTCTCCCTCTCTCCCTCCACTTTTGATCCTTTTATTGCAGAGTGTGAATATCAATATTTTTCTCATTTGTTCCTTGCCAAATGATGCAAGTTGGATGTGCCATGCCTATCGCCTCTGCATTCTAATTGCTTGCATCAACTGTCTAGAGCTCTGATGTTTTGTGCTCATCGCTCAACTGGATAAGCAGCTCTTTCCCTCTGCAGTGAAACGTCATTGAAGGCTCATAAATCACTAAACCAACAAACCATTAGGTGGTTAGTTTCATGTCCCTCCCTCCTCGAAAGCGGACTTCATTCAGCTAGCACACTATCTCACCCTGCAGCTAACATTGGAGTGTTTAGTGGTGATCACTATTGTTATGATTCTTTTACACATGTCTTGTGTGCACAATGCTATGGTGAAAAATGACCATTTATATCCATAATAAAGAATTCCAAGACGTGTATATATACTGCATAATACTTGTTACCTTAGCCTTCTATGACTGACGCCAGCTCTCCTTGGCTGTGGGCATTCTGACGCTGCAGAGACAAGGAGCTGTCATGTGAAGTAAGAAGGTGCCTTGATAATGGTGGTGTTCTAATGGGCACAGAGAAACCCTTTCCAACAGAGTGTTATTTGTCTCAAGACAGTCCTCAGTTACGATCAGGAGAATCACTGAGTTCTAGTCTGGTGAAGGTTGCACTGTTAACACAACACTATGACACTATCATTTGATTAGGTTGATATACATCAGAAGATGCACTAAGACACATCATCAGTGATGGAACCTGGGGTCATCAGGTGTTTCGGGTCTTTCAACATCATACACCCTTACCCAGGCGACTCAGCTGGGATTGATCAAGTCCCGACTTGAATCTAAGTAGCATGTACCCACCGATCGCCCCTCTTGATCCACAACCATCTAGAGGCCTTCTCAGCTGCCTCTGTGATGGTTTTGATGGCCTCTCTCTGGCGTGCGCCTGTGATTCCAAGCAGGCTGAATGCTTTGCAGAGAGATCGCGCTGCAAAGCCTCTACAGCCCACCTCTATTGGCACACACTGGGCACGCCACCCCCGTCTGCGGCACTCCTCCACCAAGTTGGCATACCTACCACGCTTCCTCTCATTGGCCTCTTCTATGCGCTCCTCCCAGGGAACTGTCAGCTCCAGTAGGACCATCTGTTTTATTAAATCTGAGAACAGAACTATGTCTGGTCTCAGGGTGGTTTCCGCGATGTGCTCTGGAAATCTGAGCTGCTTCCCCAGGTCGGCCTTCATCTGCCAGTCTGGTGTGGTTCCAAGGAGTCCCACTGCCCTCCTAGGCTGGGGCTTAGGCTTCTCCCCTGCTCGGACAAAAGCAATCGCCTGCCTTGCTGGTCGGGAAGGCTTGTTTTGGGTGATGCAGGTGGAAGATGGTTTCTGCTATCGCCTTCAGCACCTGGTTGTGACGCCAAGTATAGCCTCCTTCTTCCAGGGCTTTTGGGCAACAGCTAAGGATATGCTCTAGCGTTCCTCCTCTGAGGCACAAGGGACATGATGGTGTGTCAACCTTGCCCCAACAGAAGAGGTTGGATGGGCTGAGTAAGACGTCATAAACGGACGCAATCAGGAACTTGATCCGGTAAGGTTCAGCTTGCCAAAGCTCGGACCAGGAGATCTCACGGTCCACTGCCTGTTCCCATCTCGTCCATGCACCTTGCTGTCGCATCCCCACCATCTGGCTA
>OMKI01047713.1:0-11970 GCA_900302315.1 Phycis blennoides
CCGACAGACACATTAGACAGACAGACAGTTAGAGAGGTAGACACAGAACAGAGAGAGGGCAGACAGAGACTGAGAGACAGATATGGTGAGACAGACAGACACATTAGACAGACAGACAGTTAGAGAGGTAGACACAGAACAGAGAGAGGGCAGACAGAGACTGAGAGACAGATATGGTGAGAGAGACAGACACATTAGATGGACAGACGGTTAGAGAGGTAGACACAGAACAGAGAGAGGGCAGACAGAGACAGATATAGGGAGCGAGACAGACAGACAGAGAGAGCAGTAGACACATAACAGAGAGAGAGAGATCATTTGACAGGAACCTAAACATGATTTTCTTTTTTAAACACCAGTTTTTGTTTCATCGCCATATACAGTATAAAACCATCTTGCTTGTGTTTACAGGCTCGTGTCGCTTCCCCTCAAACACCTTAAACAACTAATCCATCGGTGTGGAGAGGAGTTCTACAAACAGCTTAGGGTGACCTGTGCATACTGCATTTGACATCCAGTACATTGTTCAATTCTTTGCTCGTCAATTTCCCAGCATCAAGCCGATGTGGGCGGGAACGAGTCTCCCACCAGCACCGAGGAGGACGTGGTGGAAAGACTCAGTATCTCCAGCATTCACCTGGAACAACACATCACTTAATCCCCCATCTCTTCACTTTTCTATGAAGTCAATTTCACAGCTTCCCCTGGAGTGGGAGGCGGTGCAGAGGAGTCCATGCACCGTCTCGGTTCTCTTCGGCGTCACTCACATTGTCCCGGAGGAAACGGTTCGCTTCTTGCTCAGTGTCAGAATTCACAGTTTGTTTTCTGAAGGAATTATCGCGGTTTCCTGGCCAGCAGAACTGTAGGTGAGGACGTGTGTTGAATGGCGTTGAATAAACGGCCTTGTGTTTAAACCGTTCCATATAAATAATCTTGCCCGGCCTAAGAATGGCTACAGAAAAGAACACACTTGATATTTGTTCATCGCCCGGTCTTGACTCGTCCTTGACTTAAAAAAAAGAAGAGAGTACAAAATACAGCCGGCACACCGGAGCTGTAAAGAACCCATTTGAGTGAAAGGAGAAGAAGAGGTAAAGAAACAGCCTGGAGTGTACAGCGCTGTCTGCCCCACCGCCAGCGTGATTACTGAATCCCCATGAAAAGACGTTTTCAGATTGCAGAAATAATTGCGCTACCTATCTTGGCTTTTGCCGCCGCGACACAAGCTATACATTATGGAACAAGAGCAGCATTGATAACGAAGGCTCTTAATATGTGGCCGAATTATTCAGTTGGGATTGATACTGATCAGAGCTTTCTCTATTTTTACAGAAAAAGGAAAATCCTCTTTTTACCTCCCCACACACCAAGTTAATGTTGTAAAGTTGTATGCTTTTACTGTTTGTATTTGTTAAGGTCTCTTGTATGCTAAATTTTTTTTATATTCGTTAAAGTCTGTTTCTGTATTCTATCACTGGTTATATTTATCAAAGTCTGCCTCTGTTATGAGTGTTTTGACAATCTTTAAGAGAAGCAAGGTTCTGGTGATTAATCACCCTGTCCCTCGTGTTAGTTTTTATGTTCAGGGGACCCTGCCTGATGTTGAAGGATCCTCATTGTTTGTTAAGTGACACGTTCCACCCAACCAGTCGATATTTGGAATGGGAATTATGCAGAGCACAAGGCTGAGTGATGGAGGTGAACCCTGAGTGGTTCTGAATAAGCAGAGGCTTCACATCACTGTCCTGCCTGCACAGAGTGAGAAGACTTTCCAACGCTGGCTTTAATCAAATGCATGAAAACACAAATGACTATTTGATACTTTGGCAGCAAGAGGACTGACTCTGGCCCGAGGGCAGCTGTTCCCAACCTCTGACTTACAACTTAGGCCTACAGCTAAATTGTCGTCAACACCTTTTGGGGTCCTCCTCATGTGCAAAGGGTCAAACATAGAAAAACACTCATGCAGCTGCCCCTTCATACACATGCGGAAGTACAAAAGTCTGTTTTTGTAGCAAACACAAACTACAAGATGTCAATGGAAAACATATGATGGAATCATACACACCCATACTGTGTTCGTGACAACCTGCCATAATACTGTATTTAGCAATATTTATAATATGTTTATTTTCAATTATCTGTATTAGTTACTATTTGTCTGTAAATGTATCCATTTCAAGAATAAAACCTGACTAGCAGTATAATTGCGCACCACAGGGCGAAAAATTGGGACTGGCTTAGGGCATTTTTCTCTGTGCATACATTGGGTTTTTAACCGACCACTCATGAATACATAAATAAATGAATACATAATAATAATAAAAAAAACAACAGCTAAACAAACAAGTCAACCCTTGTAAGGGAATCACCCGTCCACACAGGGTGTACAGTAAGTACAGAACAGGAGGCCAGGAGCCGGGTCACTCTGGCACCACGCCATCCCCAGAGTGCAAACAGCTCCTTCTTCTGCTACGTGACTTAAACAACCACTCTGTCGTGTTTTTACACTCAGCTGCACCCTGGTGAGGGTGAGTACACCCAACCCGACCCCGGGAGCTGCTACTGTGAGTGCCGAGACCCAATAATGTGTCCATGCCATGTTGGCTGGTTCCTGTTGTAAATATGGAGAGAGAGAGAGATGGAAGCAGATGAGAGGGAAAGAACGAGAGGAACAGACAGAGCGGGGGAGAAAGAGGAGGAGACAGCGGGAATATAGAGAGTCAATCTGGACCAGAAATCAATATATCATTAAGGACGGCGTGGGTGTGTGCGTGCCTGCATGCATGTGTGAATTAGTTTGTGTGTGTTACAGCAAGCGTGTGTGCGTGTGTGTGTGTGTCCACGGCTCATTAGGACTGTAACAAGAGCATCAGGTACTCCGACACCCTGCTGGCCAGCTGGTGTTGGTTCTGCCGTTTAGTCCGCCCAGCGCCGGGCCTAATGAAGTGATGAACAGGACTACCTGTGCGTAAAGAGCAGGCTTCTGTTTGGCTACCAGAGGAAAGCACATTCAACAGTGTGAGCCAGCGGCCGTTCACATGCAGAGAGTACATCAACAAGTAACAAAGAGATCACAGGATTATCCATCCATACGTTACGTGGTTCTAATCAGATACTGGTTCAGAATACGTATGTGTATAATTCCGCCCCAGCAGCCCACACATCAGGAGGGCCAGGGTTGTGTGGTGGGTCCAGTGTCAGCCCAAGCACAAAAGGTCCCAGGTTGTACTGTAGTGCTGTATGGGACCCATGTCAGGCACAGGACAGAAATCTGTAGAGAGCTGAATTAGCGACCACATAGCGTCCGATTTCATTCATCATTCCCGTGAACAGTCCTAATGTGGAAGTGTGGCTTCACAAGACACATGTAGTTTGGTCTTGTGTTTGTGTTGAAAAAGTGAAATGTCTTGCTTTCGATGGTTGTGGCATCCACTGCTGGGCCAAAACACAGCCCAGCGAGACACAGGGGGTCAGGGTGCTTCGCTCCACAGAATCCATCCTCTAGCTTTCACTTGTCAATCATTTCTGCCATATTCCTCCTTATTTTTCTTCCTCAAATATATGTTTAGACATGTGTCAGGAGAGCGCTGCAAATGTGAAGAGGTTTGTGTACACCCTCTGTTGCATAAAACAGCCTCACCACCGCCTCAGCCTTGTGAGGCCACATCAAGATCCATCCAGATATTCAAGTTTGCGTTTCCCAATGAATAACAGGCTGGCCTTGGCTGGGCAGCAATTGATTTCCAAAAAAGAGGCGCGGCCTTGCGTTGTTCAAAAACACGGCAGCCAATCAGATAGCTCCTGGGAAACTTAGTCGGACGTGAAGCAAAAACATTCTCCTTGGGAGAAAAGCCTTTTCTGCTCATCTTTGAACAAGTTATTCAGTGTGTGTCATGTGGAGATGTTTATGATGCTCCTGCTAGCCTACCCCCTGGTTCAGTCCACTGGGTACGCTAGCTTGGGCTATCTATAGGGGCCCTTTCATAGGCCACAAAAATAGGACAAAATGAAGGAATACCCGCAGTATCAACATTAAAAGAAGATTGCTGCACACTTTGCACAAATGTCCGTACAACGGCACCATGTGAAAGCCACACACACACACACACTCACACACACACACACACACACACACACACACACATACGAAACAACCAACGAAACAACCAACGAAACACAGCCAAGCACTGCTTCCTCACAGGCGATTCACCAGTTGGAAGGGTTCTAGTGTATTGAACAAAATGGCCTTAAACCCCATCAAGTGTGAAGGGCTCATTGATTGGTTCTTCCTCGAAATGACAGCGACACTTCATCAATAACATGTGTGCTGTAATAACTCAGCGTCATTAAATGAAGACGTATTGGCAAAATGCGCATGCAGCGGCATAATATGGATATTGACAACATTTATTGGTCAAACAAAAACGCAGACTGATCCGACACATGGGCCCTTTGGCTTTGGTTGAATGTATGGATCTACTAGAGATCTCGACTACATCTCTAGTAGCTCTAGACTAGAGATCTAGTCTAGATCTACCATAGAACTACTGCAAGGGTGAAATACCTTGAAATAGAGGTCTTCCCGAAAATACATTAGCATCGATTCTGATCAATGTGTTGTTTTTAAATGAACAAGCATAGGCCAACAATAACCTCAACAGCATCCCTAGAGGCAGACTCTTTGCACTTAAAACTGACAACATTTACAAATTCAATGTTCTATTGCCCTTTGTTCTCTATTGTGTGCCCTGCACTCAGAGTTATTATACAACCCATAATGCAGCCACAAGTTTCACACAGAACTCTAACTGTGCACCTCGCCCACCACCATGTGCAGTGGTGCGTAAACACACAATCGAAACGTGGATTTGTGCATTTGTGGGCACTTTTGGGGAAATCTATGCACGTCCTTGTGTTGGACAGACCAAGACGCAGCCATGGGAGCTGCTGAACACTTGTTTGGAATAGAATGGATGTCAATGGCTCGCCAACTGCCCAGTTTGGGAACCCGTCTACACACAGGAATCATGGCTGACTTACATCTGACAACGTAGACAACGTCAACAATCAAACTGGGGTCTTAACAAACTGATCCTGAAAATCCTTTACAGACTCAAATAAAGACCTGAAACTTAACTCACCTTCTAATAGCGTGGTGGAAGGTTTGTGGCTTATGTTTGTTGTAAATGTTTGTTAGCAACATAAGAGCTGATAATCTGTGTCACATTGACAGTATCAAAGAGCTTCTGCGATTCCACGCCATATGGGACAGCGTATAATTAACACCTTCTGAGCGGAGACACCACTCTCATCTCCGAGGGGAATTCTGAGTGGAAGCTGGGGAACTTTCAGACAGGCGTCACAACTCATACCATAATAAGTGCCAGCGTGGAAGCACAGCGGCTGTCTCAGCTGCCAGCGGTGCTGACATGTCCTCCATCAAAACATAATCAAAAAGTGAATGATTACATCTTGTATGGTGATGAAAGTGCAATTTAGTTTTGCTGATATTTAGGGATATTCGTATTTCCAAAGTTGGTCTGATATTTTAAGACGAATGCTCAGAAATCTCACATTTTCAGATCCAGATGTGAAGGAAATGTTGTGAGACCTGTTCAGTTACCATGGTAACTTGGGCTATGAAGTAACTTAGCAAGCTGTACATCTACTCACCTCACTCCTGTCATCGCCATGACTTCAGTCAAGCTTTCTCATGTCTATGCTATGTCAATGCAAAGCAGGCAGTAGCTCAGTGGGTAGAGCGGGTCGTCCACTAACCAGGGGGTCGGCGGTTCGATCCCCCTGATCCCCCTCCTCCAACTGTCCACATGTCTAATCCCGCAAATGTACTGATTGTAAGTTGCTTTGGACAAAAGCATCTGCTAAATGCCCCTTTACCCTTTAGAAAACACGAAGGGCTTTAGGACCGCTCGGCATCGGCAGTGAGTGAGGCAGACTTAAAGACAGATTGAACACTTGCACATTTCACACACAATAATAATATTACTATTGGGAGTCTTGGCAGTGGACGTGATATCCTTAGGGGGGGATTAATACCAATCCATAAAGAAATGTAAAATCATTCAGAAAGGGGAGTTACACACAGGTATAGTAAGAAGCACACACACACCTGACGTAGTCATGATCCACACCCCTGCGTGTTACTTGTGAAAAAATAATTATATAATAAAAATAATTGCTGCTATTGTTCACAGGATAGTACACCTGGAGACATTACCCCATGCAGACCCACACTGGGCCCTGCACTTCTCACTGCCATCTGTTACACTATCCAGCTCTCCCACACCATCACACACACACCATCACACACAACACTGTCACAGGCACCTCCACACTACATATGTCACCTTCAAAACCAGTACTTAAAATAACGTCATCATGCGCATACAATAACACCTGACACCACACACACACACACACACACACACACACACGTAACAAAAACAAAAACACACACACACACAAAAGTTTTTTTTTGGGACAATTGCAACAGGGAATGCCTTTTTTAAGAGAGCTATATATACGTGTATATATATATATATATATATATATATATATATATATTCAGCCAACTTTGTGTTATCATACCTATACTTACCTGGTAACTGCACACACTATTTCCCTATTTTCCTATTTCAGTTTTCTGTCTATTCTCCATTCTCATCTGATTAGCATCTGATGGAAATGGACATTAGCAGTGGTAGCGAATAGCATTTTGTTAACATTAGCATGTGTGACCTGCAGCTGGGAGGCCAGGACAAACTCGGTTGCAGCTCTATCCAAATGCATCCAAAGGCAGTTTGGTCGGTGCCTGTTGAAATGCCTCCAGGAAACGGAAGACGGACTGAGAGGTTCCAGGCGAACAGGCCTTGGTGAATTGGTCTGGTGAAGTCTGCCATGAGCAACTCGCTATGAACTAGCCTCGGGGCTAGCTTTGATTACCTTCGTGCAGTTTCATAGAGAAAGTGTCGTACATCTTTGGCCCTGACATGTCTTATTCAGTGTCTGTTTGTTCTGACAAGCAACATTGAGAGGCTTTATCAGTTTACCCTTCTGCGTGGATATTTACCTGTGCCACCCCCGTATTTTGTGTCAGTCTCACCAAGCAGAGTCAGAGATTATTCCACTGGGAGGAGCACTGGGAGTTCCATCTCGTTGCTGCTGACTGTTTCTCACGCTGGCTTCATGTGTGCTTTGTATTGATATGTATACATGAATATATATATAAATATAAATAGTGAACTTCGTATACATTTACCGCAGATAGGACATTCGAGTATACATGAGAAAAACTTTGCACTGTAATGAGAAAGGATTTACTTAACCAGTAAGAGATAACTGAACATGGCATGCATACTGATTGGTTGAGAAGAACTGAATCAACACAGGAATCCACCGTTAAAATGACACGGTTATTTCACGGTTCGGGCCAACCGGTCACGCTGACTTTTCCCTGGGGGCCGCGTGAGCCAAGAAAGAGACTTTCCCTGCAATAATCAATCAATTACTGCCATTCTTATCCCAGCAGGGAGCGCCGGTATGCACCGGACCCACTGACCACTGGCTTCTTCGACAAGTGGCTGTGTTCTGTTTGTTATTCGTGGCCAGCTCCTGCCCCCCCGAACGTCTCAGGGGCTCCTGCATCTCCTGCTTTTTTGTGTTGACAGACACTCACCGCTCCGAGCGCTGAGTGTCTGTGTGATGCTGTGTTGCCCCGCGGCCAGCCTCTCAATGGGCCTGGGTGCTTTGTTTGGGATGTGCCAACGGTGCGGCTGCGCCTGCAACCGGCTGCTCCCCTCCAGCGTGCGGCTGGCTCCGCTCCATTCTCTCCCCATCGCTCCGAGCCCTGGGCTCTGCGTCTGGCGTTGGTGTCTCAAAACCAAAAAACCTCTACCCTCGCAAACGACCTCTTCTCTTGCCGGTTCACGAGTAACAATCCTTCATAGAAATAACTTTTTTTGCAATTTGAACAAATGTCTCTTCTGGAGGTCTGATTTAAAACAAACAACAAAAAATCCAATGAATGACTAATCTAAAAGTTAAAACACTAATGAATTCCCCTATGTCAGTTCGCGGGGTTCTTTCATGGCCTCCGCGGTCCCCATCTGCGGGGATTTTGCGGGAGCTAATTTGTGTCCCTGCTAATTAGCGCTGTGTTGTAAAGCCCCGCACGGGACGCGGCACGGGGCGTCTCTCAAGCTGGGAGCAGATGGCTTTTGTGACTTAACACTAATTCACAACCCCACCGAGGCGCCCGAGACGGCCCTGCGGAGCCCCGCGCTCGCGGGGCTCGGAGACCTCGCGGACGCCTGGGGTTTTGTCGGGACGTCGGCGGACCGCGGATGTTGTCGCTGGGGTTCCCCGCGTGACAGCAAGAACCCATCTTCGCTGAGATGAACACCTCGGACGCTCTTCGTCCCGCGATGTGTCGGGGTGTCGCGGCTCGCTACGCGCCAAGCTGGAAAGCACTGCTGCCACCGACGGGTTGTTTTCCAGAGCCCTGGTCTAACAAGGACCCGCCCATGCAAGGGGAAATCGACGATGAAAAGAAACAGAACTGCAGCAATATCCACTTAATTTTGCCACAGTCCTTTTTATTTTCTTCATTGAACATCTTTATTTGCAGCATCGGTGGGAAATCATGCCTCCTTAAAAACCAATCTGTACTTGGTTCCACGACTGATATAAGTAGCACTTATCACAAGTGAAAATATGTTCCAACATTTGGAGTAGCATAAATCATATCTGTCAGCTTTTAAATGAAAGCATAACGACACGGTGATAAATCAAATCTAACTTCATTAGATAGATCTGGGCTGGGTTGGGAACACGTCTCCTGTTTTTACGGCTGTTTCACTGGTTAGGGATAGCTTAATTTGAAATGACAAAGCAGTTCTCTTAAAGACTTTTCTTCACGGAAGTTTCGCTTATCGTGCAAAATCCTAAATCCATCTCTTTTTGACTGGTCTTTTTCACGTAGACTGAATTACAGATTGCATAATAATGGTTTCCACACGGTTAACAAACAGACCACTGCTTCATGTCAGCAAAACAAATTGGTCAAACATCGTCCATGAATTCAGTTTTCGAGTACAATATGTAAAGCTGTATGAGAATATTGAGAGTGAGACGGATTTTCCATTCAAGCTGAGACAGCAGGATGTGCAGAGGGGGATGTGCGCGCAAGGTCACGGCCTATAATTGAGTTCAAAGTTCATGTTTGGAGGAGTCAGAGGTCAACGTGTATTGGCTCGGGACGTAAACAAATGATTAGACGCTTCTAAAGATTGCACAACTGGAGCAAAGTGGGTTCAGCTGTGATGTGTGAGGTGGTCAGTCTGAAGGCACAGCATGCGTGTTCGTCTGCACATTCTTATTTGGTAATATACGTGGGGGTTAATTGCCAGTTGAAATATATATACATTTTTTTATTTAATTTAATTTAATTTAATGTAATTTTTTTAAGTATGTAAACGACAGCGTCTAAATGTGTTTGGCCAATTTAAGTGTATAAGGCAAGACACAAATGAATGCGACCGACACAATAAAGAGACAAATAACCAGAGAATGCTGAAGTATATTTCTTATCCCGACCTCACGCCTTACTCAAAAGCCCAGGTGCTCTACCCAGTAAGTTATTACTACTCACAGTGACACAGTCCACTTAATTACGCCTGACAATTACCCCTGATCATTGTTGCAGCCTCAATAAGAAATCTCTCTCGCTTGGGTGAGTGACTTTCATTTGAAGTTCACACAATCTGCCGTTAACAAGGGATGACGGAATCCATCTGAGTGCCTGCTCTCCCCCCCTCGTGGTGTCGGCGTCTCTCTGCCTGTGAGAGGAGCCGCTGACCGGCACCAGAATACAGATCACCCAGTGGAGCAAGGCCCTGTTTTCAGGTGCCTCGCCTCGGAGAACACTTCTTCCAGGGCTGGTCAGTGGTAGGATGGGCGTGGGTTGGGTTCAAACCCCAATGTGGGCGGTCCTGACCTGCAGGAATCCTGACCCGACCGGCTCAGTAATGAGCGACCTTCGACCGGTCATTTGTCTAAAAAGACAAAGTCGCTTTGGATCAGGAAGCGTCATGCAGCATTATTAAGTTGTAAAATAGACAGACTGGTTCCCCAAAGTCATATTTCTTCGGTGAGGTTTATCTGTTTTTTTATGTACATATTGATATAATCTTCATGGACAGGACAGTGGAGATAATGAGGTAAGGGGGTTGAAATGAAGGACATGCTGCATACCACAAACCAAGCCTGGGTCACTTCAAGACTGGCAAGCCAAAGAGAAGGAGGACACTGGGGGGGACGTTTGGAGGACAGGAGCATCACTGAGGGAGAACACGAGGCCTTCTCTGTCTTCCATTCATTTTGCTCATCCTATCTAGGAGCCATTAGACGTGTTCAGCTCAGCTATAACAGAGGGGATTACTCTGCCCCAATCTGTAATGCAGGCCGCCCCCCTGGGCCCATCTGTGTAAGTGTGTGTGTGTGTGTGTGTTCGTGTGTGTTTGTGTGTGTGTGTGTAAGTGTGGATTTGTGTGTTCATGTATGCGTGTGTGTATGTGTGTGTTCATGTATGTGCGTGTGTGTGTGTGTACCGGTGTGTCAGTGGGACCGGTGGGATGTGAACCACGTCAGTCGGTGTACATCAGTCAGTCATTTAGAAACCACACACTCCACTGCGCTCGGATAATACACCGTGGAAATAAGCAATCAGTCAGACTTGGCACAAAAACAGAGCGAGAGACGGAGACAGACGCACACACACACACACACACACACACACACACGCACACGCACACGCACACGCACAGACAGACAGACAGACAGACAGACAGACAGACAGACACACACACACGCACACACACACGCACAGACACAGACAGACAGACAGACAGACAGACAGACAGACACACACACACACACACAGACAGACAGACACACACACACACACACACACACACACACACATAGGGAGACAGACAGACACACACACACACAGAGGAGGAGTGAGAGAGAGTACCAGTCTTTTTTTAAACCAAAATATGACGGATGTGAACAGCTGGAAAGAGAGGAAGAATCAATGACAATGAGCTGGGAATTACAAACATCCTATTCAGCATGCGTAGCAGATGGACAGGTCAATTTCAGAGAGAGGGAGGGAGGGAGGTGTTGTAGATTTAGTAACTGTGGCCCACTGATCTATTTCCTGCTGGGTTCAACAAAGACATCCAATCTCTGGGGACTTCCTGTTTGGCACAGGATGTGAGGAAGCATAGCTGTCCTCTTGCTTCACTGGTCCAAGTGAGTCTTCAGTAGTATGTGTCTAGAGAATAGAGAATCAGGACCTTTCGGTCTTTATTGGTCATTCTCAGTATTTTTTCATATGGGAACGAGATTTGTTCTCTGCATTTGACCCATCCTCTTGTACACAGGAGCAGGGGGCAGCTATGTACAGAGCCTGGGGAGCCATTTGGGGTTCAGTGTCTTCCTCAAGGACAGAGTGGGGGTTCGAACCGCCAACCCTCCGGTTAGTGGACGACCCGCTCTGTGTGTGTGTGTGCGTGTCTGTGTGTTCGTGTGTGTGTGTGTGTGTGTGTGTGTGGCTTTGGACAGCAATTAATCATCTACAGCAGAACCACTGACCTCAGATTTCCATACTGCTCTTAACACCCCATGTGGTTTTGTGTGCGAGAATACCTATATAATTGTGTGTGTGTGTGTGTGCGTGTGTGTGTGTGTGTGTGTGCTTTGAGATATGGTGTGCAGAAGAGAGAAAAAGAAAGAAAGAGAGAAAGAGAGAGAGAGACACACACATAGAGAGATGAGAGAGACCCAGGACCAACTCTAAGAAGGAGTTAGCAACATCACATGTCTTGGGGGTTTTAAGCTTCTAAAACAATCTCTTCTGCTTTAAAAAAACATTGGCCCTTAATT